>JACEFZ010002517.1:297500-431205 GCA_014155875.1 Cepaea nemoralis | reverse complement strand
GACGTTTTTTTCATTATTTTCTTTTAGGGTCAGAAACAGATTTTTTTTGTTAGTTGCCTCTTGTAGTTGCCGAGTTTTAGACTCCTTAATCTAGTGCTGCTGTTTATTAATTCTTTGTGTAACAGATGTCACTTCAGTCTGCATGCAGTCTGGGCCTAAAATAAAACAACTCATTTTACATAATGGTAAATTATATTGTTATAAGTGATTATATGGCTTCTTATTTGTTTTAAAAACAACATAAGTTACCTAGGTATCAGAAAAAGCAGGTGACAAGCCAGGCATCAGACCCTCATCCGGCTATGCTCATGACATCAGTGCAGCTCCCTTTCAACTCTGCTAACATACCCACTAGTTTCATATACATAATATACTTGACCTAGGTATTTATACAAGCACTGTTTCATATTATCAATGTGCTGGAAACAAATTGTGAATGGTGAGGGTTCAGCAACAGTTATGAAAGAACAACTAAGGTATAATTAGAGCAGACGCAACATCCAGGCTACATCCAGACAGTGTTGATCTGGCCCAGAAACAAGTGATTCACACAAATGAGGTAGTCAACATTTAACGGCAACATTTACACCATTCTGGCAGCAGGCCTTCATCGGCCATTCAATAAACTACCTGCTCATGCAAAATGGGATAATATGGGAATACTGAAATGTCAAGGTCATATTCTACTTCCTGGAAACCGAACACAAGAAAATAACAATTGAACAAGCAGCGTGTGGTATATAGTGGAGCCTAGATCTCTGGGAAATATAGGGGTTAAAGGCAAGAGAGTCCACTTCATTGCACCGCATTCTTTCCCATATGGCTTGGTCTACTTTCTGCACAGTGGCCTGCTGAAAGTTGTCAGTGAGCATGAACTCTGTTGTTCGCGAGATGACCCCAGTGGTCTGCGACAAAATTTCATGCGTGAACTGAATGATACACCCAAAATTGAACCCAAGACCTTTGTTGCATGACGCGGGCAGCTTGGCCATGCCGCCACAATGCCCCAGGGCTTTGACTCTGCAGAAATCAAACACTTTAATCACCTCACTAAGTACATTCCACAATTCTTTGGGCTCTATTTCTGGGCACTTGCATTTCCTCAGGAGGTACTTTCTTAACACCCTGCACCAAGAATGTCTGCAGTGGGTTGGTCAAGGACACTTCCCTTTACACAACTGTATATACATATAGAGACACATTATTGCATCAACACAGATAACAGAGTTATTGCATCATCACACAGAACAGAGTTATTGCATATTTTATATGTAAATAGAACAATTATCTATTAATAAAAAGCCCACTTTGAACTTGCAGCAGAATTCAAACTCTTGCGTGATTTGCCTAAACCACTGCTGACAAGGAGCAGGCTGTCCAGTGGCATAGAATGTCAATCTGATGCATCACGAGGCACAGCCAAGGCAAAGGATTCCTATCCATTGGAGAGGAAATGAAATCCATATTCTGTATACTGCATGATGACTACATGGGTTCTGATTCTCAGTTACCAATACGAAAATCTTCCTTTCAGATTTCACCAAAAAAATGTTGCACGTCATTTGCAGGAGGCTGTGATCAACACCAGGCTAATGTTCTATGCAACGTTCAGTAGTTTGTCATTGCCTTCTGAACGAGTAGTCAACGTTTAAGTCCAGCATATTGCTGGTGCAGAGAATGAACCCTCTACCCTGCCATCTGTGCATCAGAAGTTTAAGAGCGAATGGAACAAAATATACTAATGAAACCTCTTTTAATAATCATGACACTCAACTGTGCTGTTTTTAAATTTCCATGTGCATAGTTAAAATTGTCGCAATAAATGACTCTTTGTTTGGAATAATACTGTAAGCTAGCAATTGTATCTGCTGTCTGTTGTACATTTTATGATATATGGCTACAAATATGTGTTGTTATTCTGACAGGATTAATTAAGCCAGTTTATTTTCTGTGAAGTTAGTAGAAATGTATCAATCGCAATGGCTTACAACCACCATGACCTAAAATTACATTGCCAACATTAGCAGTCTGCCAACAAATTTGCCTCTTGGGTCACCCAGCTCTGTAAAATCTGCCTCTCATTGCCTTGTACCCATGCATGACTCAGGTTGTGTCTTCACCTGAATCGCATAAGTTATGAGTTTTCTATATGTCATAAAATCATGCCGTTGTCATCCATTGTCACTATCCAAAGCATGGCCTGGGAATCAGACCCAATAACTGTCCTGATTAACAGAGTCTCCTGTTTCAATCTTACTTAATTCTATAGTGACTGCCTCTATCACCATTCTCATAATATAGGCTGTTTTTCTATACACTTTACATTGTACGGCAAAGTCACTGTCTCTTACACTAACAATCAATCTTCAGATCAACCCATTTCCATACCACACATCGTTCTGTATAATTTTCATGACCCCTTTTTTCATCTTTCCATTCCTTGGTTTCCAGCTTCAAATTTTAACATCTATTTTCTGGATAAATCTAATATCTGTTGGAGGTCTTGCTTTGTACTACGGAGTTCAATTCCAGTGTGAATTCTTGTGGCCAAAACCTGATGTTTCCCGATAGAGCAAACAGATATGAAGAATATCTACTGGAGTTATATAGAGGGAGAAACTGTCTCATATGAGGCTATGTAACAGGTTTAGAAATCACAGGTATGCAGTGTTCTGTGTGTAGTCTGAAGAAGGATGGTATGTTCATGATGCATATCTGCACATATTATAGCAGGTTTAACAGTTGTTGTGGCAAGCCAGTGCCCCACCCATCATGTCAACATAGTTATCAAAAAGAGGCTGGACTGCTGCTGAGCTGATATCTTGTTCACTGACCAAGATTTGAGTGGAAACATTTGCCAATATCTGCATGTGTTGTTCCTTATGTCAAGCTACCTAGTCATGTTTTCTCATGTTGTGTTCGTGTTAAGATGTGTTTCATTTTCAGTACTCCTAATCATTTAAATAATCTTGATCATTTCAATACACTTGATCATTTCTATAATCTTGATCAATTCTATACTTTTGATCATTTCAATATTCTTGATAATTTCAATATTCTTGATAATTTCAATATTCTTGATCATTTCTATACTCTTGATCATTTCTATACTTGTGATCTTTTCAGTACTCTTGATCATTTGAATACTCTTGATCATTTCAGTGATAACTTCCCACTGGGCAGCAAACTACCAAGGACTAATGTACCTGCAGGTACTAATGGACCACTGGCAAAGTAAGCTGAGTGTCTATTTGTATCGTTTATATAAAGTGAGCCACAATAGTGTAGTAGCTAGTTGCTTTCCTGCCATCCCTGAGGTCACGGGTTTGAATCTACACCATCACCATCATCTGGTGCCTTGCCGGCTGGCATGGCAGATCATACCTCTCCAATGGCATGGATCAGTTTTTGTGTTGACTCTCTTCCATGCCATGACACAAGACTGTCAAGAATCTTCTCATGTTGTCTTCCTCTATTTCTCTTTCTACAAATCTTTCCGGTTGTCACAACATGTTCCAGTTTTTGTCTTCTCATAATGTGCCCAAAAAATTATTACTGCCTCTTTCTGATGTTTGTGATAAGTTGTCTTTGTGACATTAGCTTCCCTCAAAACATTCCTGTTTCACATTTTGGCTGTCAAATTAATTTTCAGCATTCTTCTATAAAACCACATCTCCAAGGCTTCCAGGAATATTTTTGCTTGTTAACTAATTGTCCAGGGTTTGTAGCCATGTGTTAAAATTGGTTCTATGTAACATGCAAGAACTTTCTTTCTAACCTTTGAGGACAATGAATTATTGCACCAAACGTTCCTCATTTAATAGAATAACTTTTTGCTTGTCCTGTTCTGTTATTATCTGAGTGATGCAACTTCTATTTTATGTCCTGTTCTGTCATTATCTCAGTGATGCAACTTCTATTTTATGTCCTGTTCTGTCATTATCTCAGTGATGCAACTTCTATTTTATGTCCTGTTCTGTCATTATCTCAGTGATGCAACTTCTATTTTATGTCCTGTTCTGTTCTTTATCTCAGTGATACAACTTCTATTTTATGTCCTGTTCTGTTCTTTACCTCAGTGATACAACTTCTATTTTATGTCCTGTTCTGTCATTATCTCAGTGATTCAACTTCTATTTTATGTCCTGTTCTGTCATTATCTCAGTGATGCAACTTCTATTTTATGTCCTGTTCTGTCATTATCTCAGTGATGCAACTTCTATTTTATGTCCTGTTCTGTCATTATCTCAGTGATGCAACTTCTATTTTATGTCCTGTTCTGTCATTATCTCAGTGATGCAACTTCTATTTTATGTCCTGTTCTGTCATTATCTCAGTGATGCAACTTCTATTTTATGTCCTGTTCTGTCATTATCTCAGTGATGCAACTTCTATTTTATGTCCTGTTCTGTTCTTTATCTCAGTGATGCAACTTCTATTTTATGTCCTGTTCTGTCATTATCTCAGTGATGCAACTTCTATTTTATGTCCTGTTCTGTCATTATCTCAGTGATGCAACTTCTATTTTATGTCCTGTTCTGTCATTATCTCAGTGATGCAACTTCTAGTTTATGTCCTGTTCTGTCATTATCTCAGTTATACAACTTCTATTTTATGTCCTGTTCTGTCATTATCTCAGTGATGCAACTTCTATTTTATGTCCTGTTCTGTCATTATCTCAGTGATACAACTTCTATTTTATGTCCTGTTCTGTCATTATCTCAGTGATACAACTTCTATTTTATGTCCAGTTCTGTCATTATCTCAGTGATGCAACTTCTATTTTATGTCCTGTTCTGTTCTTTATCTCAGTGATGCAACTTCTGTTTTATGTCCTGTTCTGTTCTTTATCTCAGTGATTCAACTTCTATTTTATGTCCTGTTCTGTTCTTTATCTCAGTGATGTAACTTCTGTTTTATGTCCTGTTCTGTTCTTTATCTCAGTGATGCAACTTCTGTTTATGTCCTGTTCTGTTCTTTATCTCAGTGATACAACTTCTATTTTATGTCCTGTTCTGTTCTTTACCTCAGTGATGCAACTTCTATTTTATGTCCTGTTCTGATCTTTACCTCAGTGATACAACTTCTATTTTATGTCCTGTTCTGTTCTTTATCTCAGTGATGCAACTTCTATTTTATGTCCTGTTCTGTTCTTTATCTCAGTGATGCAACTTCTATTTTATGTCCTGTTCTGTTCTATATCTCAGTGATGCAACTTCTATTTTATGTCCTGTTCTGTTCTTTATCTCAGTGATGCAACTTCTATTTTATGTCCTGTTCTGTCATTATCTCAGTGATGCAACTTCTATTTTATGTCCTGTTCTGTTCTTTATCTCAGTGATGCAACTTCTGTTTTATGTCCTGTTCTGTTCTTTATCTCAGTGATACAACTTCTATTTTATGTCCTGTTCTGTTCTTAACCTCAGTTATACAACTTCTATTTTATGTCCTGTTCTGTTCTTTACCTCAGTGATACAACTTCTATTTTATGTCCTGTTCTGTCATTATCTCAGTGATGCAACTTCTATTTTATGTCCTTTTCTGTTCTTTATCTCAGTGATGCAACTTCTATTTTATGTCCTGTTCTGTTCTTTATCTTAGTGATGCAACTTCTGTTTTATGTCCTGTTCTGTTCTTTATCTCAGTGATACAACTTCTATTTTATGTCCTGTTCTGTACCTCAGTGATACAACTTCTATTTTATGTCCTGTTCTGTCATTATCTCAGTGATTCAACTTCTATTTTATGTCCTGTTCTGTCATTATCTCAGTGATGCAACTTCTATTTTATGTCCTGTTCTGTCATTATCTCAGTGATGCAACTTCTATTTTATGTCCTGTTCTGTCATTATCTCAGTGATGCAACTTCTATTTTATGTCCTGTTCTGTCATTATCTCAGTGATGCAACTTCTATTTTATGTCCTGTTCTGTCATTATCTCAGTGATGCAACTTCTATTTTATGTCCTCTTCTGTCATTATCTCAGTGATTCAACTTCTATTTTATGTCCTGTTCTGTCATTATCTCTGTGATACAACTTGACAGATTTTAAACATGGACCCAGCATAACCTGGGTACTATGATATGTCTTGGGAAGTGAAGACGGCCAGTATGATGACCTCGTGACCCCTGGTGTGCTGATTGGTTTATACAAACGTGGGTCTAGCACCATGTGATCAATGTGGCTGAGACCTGTGACAGGTCCTGTACTTATTGCTGTGTTTAGTCCTACCTCACTGGCATCTGGGATGTGGTTGTGTGGTGATGTGATTGTGTGGTGATGTGATTGTGTGGTAATGTGATTGTGTGGTGATGTGATTGTGTGGTGATGTGATTGTGTAGTGATGTGATGATGTGAGTGTATAGTGATGTGATTGTGTGGTGATGTGATTGTGTAGTGTTGTGAGTGTGTGGTGATGTGATTGTGTAGTGATGTGATTGTGTAGTGATGCAATTGTATAGTGATGTGATTGTGTGGTGATGTGATTGTGTGGTGATGTGATTGTGTTGTGATGTTATTGTGTTGTGATGTGATTGTGTGATGGTGTGAGTGTATAGTGATGTGATTGTGTGGTGATGTGATTGTGTGGTGATGTGATTGTGTGGTGATGTTATTGTGTAGTGATGTGATTGTGTGATGATGTGAGTGTATAGTGATGTAATTTTGTGATGATGTGATTGTGTGGTGATGTGATTGTGTGGTGATGTGATTGTGTAGTGATGTGATTGTGTGATGATGTGAGTGTATAGTGATGTGATTGTGTGGTGATGTGATTGTGTGGTGATGTGATTGTGTAGTGTTGTGAGTGTGTGGTGATGTGATTGTGTAGTGATGTGATTGTGTAGTGATGCAATTGTATAGTGATGTGATTGTGTGATGATGTGATTGTATAGTGATGTGATTGTGTGGTGATTTAATTGTCTGGTGATGTGATTGTGTGGTTATGTGATTGTATTCTGTCATGTGATTCTACAGTGATGTGATTGTGTAGTGATGTGATTGTGTAGTGATGTGATTGTGTAGTGATGTGATTGTGTAGTAATATGGTTGTGTAGTGGTGTGATTGAATTCAATCATGTGATTGTGTATTTATGTGATTGTGTAGTGATGTGATTGTTTAGTGTTTTACCTATGCTAGGTTTTGTTTTATTTAGTGAAAATGAATATCAACACACATGTCTACCCATGTCTATCCAGCCTAAATTAGGTACTAGGAAATGTTCCCATGTCTACCCAGCCTAAATTAGGTACTAGGAAATGTCCCCATGTCTACCCACCCTAAATTAGGTACTAAGAAATGTCCCCATGTCTACCCAGTCTAAATTAGGTACTAGGAAATGTCCCCATTTCTACCCAGCCTAAATTAGGTACTAGGAAATGTCCCCATGTCTACCCACCCTAAATTAGGCACTAGGAAATGTCCCCATGTCTACCCAGCCTAAATTAGGTACTAGGAAATGTTCCCATGTCTACCCAGCCTAAATTAGGTACTAGGAAATGTCCCCATGTCTACCCAGCCTAAATTAGGTACTAGGAAATGTCCTCTTGTCTACCCAGTCTAAATTAGGTACTAGGAAATGTCCCCATGTCTACCCAGACTAAATTATGAACTAGGAAATGTCCCCATGTCTACCCAGCCTAAATTAGGTACTAGGAAATGTCCCCATGTCTACCCAGCTTAAACTATGAACTAGGAAATGTTCCCATGTCTACCCAGCCTAAATTAGGAACTAGGAAATGTCCCCATGTCTACCCAACTTAAATTAGGTACTAGGAAATGTCCCCTTGTCTACCCAGCCTAAATTAGGAACTAGGAAATGTCCCCATGTCTACCCACCGTAAATTAGGTACTTGGAAATGTCCCAATGTCTACCCACCCTAAATTAGGTACTAGGAAATGTCCCCATGTCTACCCACCCTAAATTAGGTACTAGGAAATGTCCCCATGTCTACCCAGCCTATATTAGGAACTAGGAAATGTCCCCATGTCTACCCACCCTAAATTAGGTACTAGGAAATGTCCCCATGTCTACCCAGCCTAAATTAGGTACTAGGAAATGTCCCCATGTCTACCCACCCTAAATTAGGTACTAGGAAATGTCCCCATGTCTACCCACTCTAAATTAGGTACTAGGAAATGTTCCCATGTCTACCCAGCCTAAATTAGGTACTAGGAAATGTCCCCATGTCTACCCACCCTAAATTAGGTACTAGGAAATGTCCCCATGTCTACCCAGCCTAAATTAGGAACTATGAAATGTCCCCATGTCTACCCACCCTAAATTAGGTACTAGGAAATGTCCCCATGTCTACCCAGCCTAAATTAGGTACTAGGAAATGTCCCCATGTCTACCCAGCCTAAATTAGGTACTAGGAAATGTCCCCATGTCTACCCACCCTAAATTAGGTACTAGGAAATGTCCCCATGTCTATCCAGCCTAAATTAGGTACTAGGAAATGTCCCCATGTCTACCCAGCCTAAATTAGGTACTAGGAAATGTCCCCATGTCTACCCACCCTAAATTAGGTACTAGGAAATGTTCCCATGTCTACCCACCCTAAATTAGGAACTAGGAAATGTCCCCATGTCTACCCACCCTAAATTAGGTACTAGGAAATGTCCCCATGTCTACCCACCCTAAATTAGGTACTAGGAAATGTCCCCATGTCTACCCACCCTAAATTAGGTACTAGGAAATGTCCCTATGTCTACCCAGCCTAAATTAGGAACTAGGAAATGTCCCCATGTCTACCCACCCTAAATTAGGTACTAGGAAATGTCCCCATGTCTACCCAGCCTAAATTAGGTACTAGGAAATGTCCCCATGTCTACCCACCCTAAATTAGGTATTAGGAAATGTCTACCCACCCTAAATTAGGTACTAGGAAATGTTCCCATGTCTACCCAGCCTAAATTAGGTACTAGGAAATGTCCCTATGTCTACCCAGCCTAAATTAGGAACTAGTAAATGTCCCCATGTCTACCCACCCTAAATTAGGTACTAGGAAATGTCCCCATGTCTACCCACCCTAAATTAGGAACTAGGAAATGTCCTCATGTCTACCCACCCTAAATTAGGTACTAGGAAATGTCCCCATGTCTATGCACCCTAAATTAGGTACTAGGAAATGTTCCCATGTCTACCCAGCCTAAATTAGGTACTAGGAAATATTCCCATGTCTACCCAGTATAAATTAGGTACTAGGAAATGTCCCCATGTCTACCCAGCCTAAATTAGGAACTAGGAAATGTCCCCATGTCTACCCACCCTAAATTAGGAACTAGGAAATGTCCCCATGTCTACCCAGCCTAAATTAGGTACCAGAAAATTCCCCCATGTCTACCCAACCTAAATTAGGTACCAGGAAATTCCCCCATGTCTACCCAGCCTAAATTAGGTACCAGGAAATTCCCCCATGTCTACCCAGCCTAAATTAGGTACCAGGAAATTCCCCATGTCTACCCAGTCTAAATTAGATACTAGGAAATGTCCCCATGTCTACCCAGTCTAAATTAGGTACTAGGAAATGTCCCCATGTCTACCCACCCTAAATTAGGAACTAGCACATTTTATGAGAAGCAGAGGAGGCCTGGGTGACACTAACCACATCACCTATAAAGTGCTGATTGGTCTAAAAATATGAGGCTAATGCCATGTACCAGAAACATCTAGTGTCACGAAAACTGGTCCTTTACTTTTTTATTTTTCATTTTAACTTTTAATGTTGTCTGCTGGGAAGGTTTTATTTGAAAGGTAAAGGTCGCTTACCCAAACAGTTGTCAAGCGTTGTACAAGACAGGGTTTTATTTCACAACCCCATCATTGTATAAAACTGCGTTGCAACACTTGGCATTGCAACATTGATTATTGTGCCTAGTAAATTTTATATATAATAATTTTCTAAGAAAATGCACAGAATAAATGGAATAAGAGAAGAAACAAATAAGGTAATCCATAGAGAAGCAGATGAAAATTGATTAAAGAAATTATATATAAACAGTCCAGCATTTTTGGAAGCATGTTATGAGAAGATAAGACTGTGAAACTTCATGCCAACTGGTAAACTTTATGGGAAAAATTTATTCAGGATCTTTTTAACATTATCTAGCAAGATGCAGTACACACACATGTTTCAAGATTAATATTATTCTATTTGTCTTTCTTTCTTACAATTTCAGGCAGATACGAGAGGAAGAGCTGGAGTATTTTATCACAAACAAATACAACACACTTGGAGCCAAAGTTACCAAGAGGCTTTCAGAAATGAAAGCTAAATTTACTGATCGAGATCTCATATTGAAATAATCATATTGTGTACATAACAAATACATGTTTTTGCTGACATGTTCTGATAATTCATGTCAAGGAAAACTGAACTTTTCCACTACATAAATATTGTGGAACGCCTTTCTACTTGTTCTGTCTTGATCCTGAGTCAGTAAATGACAAAACTGACAGTCATTTTTACTCTTGCAACATTTTAGGATAGCAAGAAATACTTCACATTACTGTGCACAATCAGCAAGCATACTTAATGCAGTGGTCATGATGTCTCTTGAATGTGTCTTCTGTTTTATGCCAGGTTCTTCTAGATCCTCTTTTACAATTTTCGCTTCCAAGCAATGCACTGTGTTTGATTGGCTACTCTCTGTCAATCTGTCATCTACTGCCGATAGTTCCTTGTGGCAGGGGGGTCTTGAACCTTAGGGATTTCGGCCGACTGGCTAGTGCAGTCGCCATGCACTGTGCAGGTTAGGGTTTTATTATTTCCCGCAACAGAAAAACAGCTACATCTTATTGAGGAATCAATCGACCAGCCACTCCTCATGGCTATTCTCTATGCATACTAGTTAATGTGTCGTGTTTGATCTTCTAACATTTGGTCAGAGCACACTACAGAAATCTGGCAATGTATTTGTTTTATTTGTATAAGGTTTATATATATATGACCTCTATACAAGTAATATAGTTTTATTTGTATAAGGTTTATATATATATATATATATATATATATATATATATATATATATATATATATATATATATATATATATATATATATATAGATATATATATATATATATATATATATATATACATATATATATACACACACACACACACACACACACACACACACACACACACATTACCACTGTTAAAGTAATATAGTTGGCATCTTTTGGTCAATATTGTTCCCTTTGAACAGCTGCTTTTTATGACCTTCTGGGACTGGCAGAATTTATAGCACAGCAGTTTTTATGAAAGTATCTGGATTCCCTCTAACAACGTGTCCCATTAACTTCATTGTTAGCACAATATAATGGTGTCTTCCTGCATGCGCCTGCTAATCTGCAGTATGTGATTGGCAACAGTGTTCTGCCAGAGGATTCATATTGTTTGTAAGCAGGTGGTTCGATATTGAGCCGCTGTAGCACAGAGGCTGTCATGCTTGCTGGCCTGGCGGTCATGTCTTCACATCTCCATGTAGGTCAATGTCTGTCATTGACCTGGCTTCCCAGGTGGACTCAGGCTAAGATGGGTACCAGGAGATGTTCTGGGAAGCAAAGGTTTGTTGGCGAGATATCGACCACATATAAACATATGATATAGACCACATATAAACACATGATATAGACCACATATAAACATATGGAGCTAGCATGGTTTGGCATGATTTAGACCACATATAAACATATGGGGATCTAGCACAGTGTTTGCGTGATATCTACCACATATAAACATATGATATTGACCACATATAAACATATGATATAGACAACATATAAACATATGGGGAGCTAGCACAGTGTTTGCGTGATATCTACCACATATAAACATATGGAGCTAGCATGGTTTGGCATGATTTAGACCACATATAAACATATGGAGCTAGCACAGTGTTTGCGTGATATCTACCACATATAGACATATGATATAGACCACATATAAACATATGATATAGACCACATATAAACATATGATATTGACCACATATAAACATATGGGGATCTAGCACAGTGTTTACATGATATCTACCACATATAAACATATGATATTGACCACATATAAACATATGGGGAGCTAGCACAGTGTTTGCATGATATCTACCACATATAAACATATGGAGCTAGCACAGTGTTTGCGTGATATCTACCACATATAAACATATGATATAGACCACATATAAACATATGATATTGACCACATATAAACATATGGGGAGCTAGCACAGTGTTTGCATGATATCTACCACATATAAACATATGGAGCTAGCACAGTCTTTGCGTGATATCTACCACATATAAACATATGATATAGACCACATATAAACATATGATATTGACCACATATAAACATATGGGGAGCTAGCACAGTGTTTGCATGATATCTACCACATATAAACATATGGAGCTAGCACAGTGTTTGCGTGATATCTACCACATATAAACATATGGAGCTAGCACAGTGTTTGCGTGATATCTACCACATATAAACATATGGAGCTAGCACAGTGTTTGCGTGATATCTTCCACATATAGACATATGATATAGACCACATATAAACATATGATATTGACCACATATAAACATATGGGGATCTAGCACAGTGTTTGCATGATATCTACCACATATAAACATATGATATAGACCACATATAAACATATGATATTGACCACATATAAACATATGGGGATCTAGCACAGTGTTTGCGTGATATCTACCACATATAAACATATGATATAGACCACATATAAACATATGGGGATCTAGCACAGTGTTTGCATGATATCTACCACATATAAACATATGGAGCTAGCACAGTGTTTGCGTGATATCTACCACATATAAACATATGATATAGACCACATATAAACATATGCTATTGACCACATATAAACATATGGGGATCTAGCACAATGTTTGCATGATATCTATCACATATAGACATATGATATAGACCACATATAAACATATGATATAGACCACATATAAACATATGATATAGACCACATATAAACATATGATGTAGACCACATATAAACATATGGGGAGCTAGCACAGTGTTTGCGTGATATCTACCACATATAAACATATGGAGCTAGCACAGTGTTTGCGTGATATCTACCACATATAAACATATGGAGCTAGCACAGTGTTTGTGTGATATCTACCACATATAAACATATGATATAGACCACATATAAACATATGATATTGACCACATATAAACATATGGGGAGCTAGCACAGTGTTTGCATGATATCTACCACATATAAACATATGATATAGACCACATATAAACATATGATATTTACCACATATAAACATATGGGGAGCTAGCACAGTGTTTGTGTGATATCTACCACATATAAACATATGGAGCTAGCATGGTTTGGCATGATTTAGACCACATATAAACATATGGAGCTAGCACAGTGTTTGTGTGATATCTACCACATATAGACATATGATATAGACCACATATAAACATATGATATTGACCACATATAAACAAATGGGGAGCTAGCACAGTGTTTGCGTGATATAGACCACATATAAACATATGGAGCTAGCATGGTTTGGCATGATATAGACCACATATAAACATATGGAGCTAGCACAGTATACAAAATAACCTCCAGGATCAGATGGTGAATAAGAAAGTTGTTGGTTGGTCCGGAACCCTCTAGAAGACTGAATTTTAACTCTTATTTTTTTTTTGGGGTGCTTTCACTTACTTTGATCTCAAGCATAGTCCGTACGCACCCAACAACTTCTAGTGCACTGGACTGATCTTTATGTGTGGATTAGCTTTCCCTATTACCAGTGTCCCTCACCATCAGGTGAACCCACTCTGACTTCTGAAATACTTGTAATTTATGTCCCCAAGTCAAGGATGAGAAGTCAACATTTTTGTTCAACTTGACCGGTGATGGGGTTGAACCCGCTAACTCAATATCAGCACACCAGATGTTTAAGAGCAAGCTCTCTTATCCATCCAGCCATGATGACCTCCTGTTGGGTCATAATTTCTTCAAGACTGAGTCCCTGTCAGATAAACCTGCGTGTTCTCTTTTCCGTCCAATGAATGTATAAAACCCATCTGTAATGTTTTTATTCAAATGCAGATAAGTAGTAGGCCTACAGCTTTGAGATTAATCTACCCGCATAAAATTAGTAGTATTTATGAGAAGATGAGGTGGTGAGAAAGGGAACCAAGCACCTCACCTTATTATTCCTTGAACTAGTATATGCTAAGACCTAACATTTCACATTCTATTGCATAATCTATAAATGTAAATTGTCATCACTGGTTGTGCACAAATTGTCACAGTTAATTGTCAACACATTTCTTCATTAGTTGTATTTTCTAATATTGTCTAAGTGTTGTGGCTTGAATTCAATGGCAAATTACTGAACACAGAAAATGTTTAGTAAATCACAAACAGGCAAAAAATGCTGGGGTTGATTGTGATGTCCTATAAAGGACATGCAACAAACTAACAATATAATTTTGTTTTTGTGTTTGAGGTTAATAAATCCATGTCCACATTAATAATATATAGCTAAAAGATCTAATGTAGTTTTATAGGTTACCTGATACACATCTTCTCTCTTCGTGCCCATGTGTTAGTTAATTGTCACAATACAAATTATTTCTCATTTCTTATGAGTTACAGTCTAGGGTTTATCATTTGTCCCCGATCAAAGAATCTTCTTTAGGAGATAAGTCCAAGGTCAACTATCTACACAATATCCACTGGCAGCAATGTAGTTTATTGCATTAAGAAATGTTATATTTTACTCTTTTTATAGATGTTGCCAACAGATAGGAATGGCTAAACAGACACAATATTTAAATGAGTTTCATCAAATTAATGAGGGATGTGTCATTAAGCCTTGATAATGACATATTAACTACTGTTTTTCTGATTATTCATTGTATGTTTCAGTTGCAAATGTGGCAAATAGTATAATTTTATGGCCAGGTTTTCTACTGTGGGAAGCTAAACATTTTTTTCTGTGTGCAACAAATGAGGCTTATTTTCATAAAGAATACTGAAATGTTTAATTTTGTTGTGTCCAGATTTAGCAGTTGTGGTGTGTTGATTTCTAATTCACTATTTAATGGAATCAGTTATTATTAGATCATAAACTTTATTGTCTTTTTAATTACGTAAATTTTTCTATGCTTTGATTAGATCTCTCATTATGACACCAAGGTTCAAAGTAAATAAATAACACAGAAATACACATAAGAAAGAAGGCACACAAAAAAGAAGGCACAAAAAAAAAAACACACACACACACAAGTGAAAAGTAGTCCCATAAATGCACATGTGAATAAATCTGAAAATATTCATGTGAAATGAAGACTAAGAAATATAGGGCAACTCACAAGCAGACAGCGGGCACTGTAACGTTTTGGACTCTTCCACTGACAATGGTATGTGCATGGTCAGAGATTGATGTGATGCCTGCTCTCATCATTCCCTATGGGAGACAAATACTGGCCTCTTTTCCCTCCATACATGTAGGTCTATAAAATGTGATGTTTCTAATAATTCACTTCAGATCGAAAGTGACTCAAAGACACAATTAGGACAGAGCAAAATAGATGTGATTCTTTGTGTCTGTCTGACTGTATTTCTTGGAATGTACAATGTGGTAGTTTCCTCCTACCATCCACATCTATATGGTTGTAGACTACGTCTACAGACTTTAGCTGACAGGAAAGAGCACTCCAGAGTTGTCCACTTTTTCCAGTGGACAATGGGTCCACAGAGTTGTCCACTTTTCCCAGTGATACTGGATCCACAGAGTGGTCCACCTTTTCCCAGTGGATACTGGGTCCACAGAATTGTCCACTTTTCCCAGTGATACTGGATCCACAGAGTGGTCCACCTTTTCCCAGTGGATACTGGGTCCACAGAATTGTCCACTTTTCCCAGTGGATATTGGGTCCACAGAGGTGAGTTTGCCCACCGTGGAGTGTTTCCCATACTCTACTGCCTAGAGGTATAGTTGAGATTCTCCCTTGGATGAGTGATGAGACCATGGAGATATTTCTCAAACTGTCTGGTATTTTTAGTGGAAAAACAGTTAATATCCACAGACAAAACTACAAACATCTTAACTGGATAATCAGCGGCAGCTGGAGCTGTTCAAAAGAAGCCAGATATAGACTGGCCATAGCAGTGCATGGCTTCAACTGAATGAAAAACCGATGGCACAGCTCCAGCAAGCAAGTTACAGTAACATTATATTATTGAGAACTTGCAGTTATTTTGTGGCAACAAATGGATGTGAGTCGTGGGCCATTTCACAATCACTAGAGAATAAAATTGGGAATATTGGACTGAAATGTAACAAAACATTCTTACAGTGGTGTTTGTCCATCAAGAATGATGATGACCATTCATTTTATCCATTGGGGTTGAAAGATTGGAGCCGTGAGTTCTTTGGCAGCAGTCTCCCAAGTGTCGTGATGAATTCCAAAAGGTTTTAGTGAGATCTTAAGAGTGTCTTTAAAGCGTTTCCTTTGGCCGCCTTAGGAGCGTTTACCACAAAGCAGCTCTCCGTAAAAAAATCGTTTAGGGTGCCTGTGATCTGGCATACGAGTCAAGTGACCAGCTTGGCGAATCTGATTCTTCACAAGTAGATTGTGTATATTGGGCATGGACGCGCTTTCTAAAACTTCGTCGTCTGGGATCTTGTCTTGCTATTTACTCTTCAATAACTTAAGGCAGACTGTGTGGAAGTGGTTTAATTTCCTAGCATGTCACTGGTATACAGTCCAGGTGTCACAAGCATATAGCAGTGTGGATAATACGACTGCGTTGTAGAAGTTGGATTAAGCATGACTTGCGCGATGAATTGGGTTAAAGTGAGAAGAGTTGCGCAATTCGTCGACCACACTTTCTCGCCTGAGTCCATCTGAATACAGTGAAGGAACAGAAACATTCATAGAGTATCGCGGACAAAGAAGATCAACACAGACATGCTGCAAGATCCCAACATCGAAAAATACCGGCACAAAAGCAGCATCAAGTCTCGGAAACTGGAATACTTTGACAATAATTTATCATGGCGGGGTAGGGGTAAGCCCTATCAAAGAGCAGTAAGAGTGGACACCACTGCGCTAGGGACATTCCCATACGTGCTCGTCCTCATCTTAAACATCTAAAAGCGTCTCTGTATTATTAGCACGAGTTGCAGTATGAGTATATGTCCATCTGGCCATCTTCGGAGTGCTGAATCTCAGCCAGATCCTCTGGTCGCTCCCTGCCGCACCATTCTATGAATGCATTGATGATGTAACTGTACTTCCACACTGCATACGCGATCCCAAAGGGCCCTGAGCACATTTGCAGCATTGTGCACCAGTAGCCTATCCAGAGGTAACCGCGACCAGTTTGTCCACCTGCTAGTTTCCCAACACACCAGCATGCCGTGGAAAAGATTTAACGTTTGCTTCATATCTTTAATGTTTAAGCATGGCACAAAGCATGCCAGTCTTTTTGTACAGCGAAATAAAGGTGAGGCCATTACAAGACATCCCCTGAAATTCAATTTGTGGACATAATGTACACAACATGATATATGCTGGGGACACGGGTGTGATAGCTGAAAATGAAATGCTGTTAAATAAACAAAAGCTGTACAGAAAGTCAAAACGAAGGACTTAGTTTAAATACCAGAAAAACACACGTAATCGTTTCTCTAGGCCAGAAGGTTTGCCAAGATATATCGCATTTTTGGCAGTCTTGGAGTATGTGATTTTCTGTCTGCGTCTCAAGTCCGCATGTGCACATGGCTGATTCGCCAATCTTGAATTTTTTAAACATGTGATAGACCACATCCTCTAGCATGTTTCCAGAAGGGGAAAGCTGGAATGCAACGGGACAGTTAGAGGCGAAGAGAGGCAGGAGAATACAAAGCGAGAAGATGTTGGACAGTCTAGCATCGTGGCGTGGGGGGAACATCGATATCAGAAGCTACTGGCTAGAAAGAAGTATGTGGATATACATGATCAGCAACACCATATGTCAGGTCTCAAAGATTAATACATTACACGTCACAATGGCTTCGAAATAACAGTGATGGAATGCGTGGTTCGTGGAAGAAGAAGCAGAAGTGAACGAGCAATGCAATAAGATGGACACGGGCCATTGAAGACACTATGAGCACAAACATACAAGAAGTAGTACAACTGGTCAATGGGCACAAACATGCAAGAAGTAGATCAACTGTTCAATGGGCTCAAACATTCAAGAGGTAGATCAACAGGTCAATGATCTAGGATCCATTCACCTTCAGCCGCATCGGGCATGTGGTGCTAAACCCATATTTGTATCGACCAATCGGAACTCAGTTGGGGATGTGATCAGTATCAGACCTGCTGCCTTTACTTCCCAAAACATTTCTCTGCACCCATGTTCAGCTGATTTTCCCGGATGCGAATCGAACACATGACTATGGAGTTAGCAGCGAGTGCTGCATGACTGCGAATCGACCCATCTATCATGACTATGGAGTTAGCAGGCGAGTGTCTTTGCTCATGACTCGACCCAGCCTAAATTAGGTACTAGGAAATGTCCCCATGTCTACCCACCCTAAATTAGGTACTAGGAAATGTTCCCATGTCTACCCACCCTAAATTAGAAACTAGGAAATGTCCCCATGTCTACCCACCCTAAATTAGGTACTAGGAAATGTCCCCATGTCTACCCACCCTAAATTAGGTACTAGGAAATGTCCCATGTCTACCCACCCTAAATTAGGTACTAGGAAATGTCCCTATGTCTACCCAGCCTAAATTAGGAACTAGGAAATGTCCCCATGTCTACCCACCCTAAATTAGGTACTAGGAAATGTCCCCATGTCTACCCAGCCTAAATTAGGTACTAGGAAATGTCCCCATGTCTACCCACCCTAAATTAGGTATTAGGAAATGTCCCCATGTCTACCCACCCTAAATTAGGTACTAGGAAATGTTCCCATGTCTACCCAGCCTAAATTAGGTACTAGGAAATGTCCCCATGTCTACCCAGCCTAAATTAGGAACTAGGAAATGTCCCCATGTCTACCCACCCTAAATTAGGTACTAGGAAACGTCCCCATGTCTACCCACCCTAAATTAGGTACTAGGAAATGTCCCCATGTCTACCCAGCCTAAATTAGGAACTAGGAAATGTCCCCATGTCTACCCACCCTAAATAAGTACTAGGAAATGTCCCCATGTCTACCCACCCTAAATTAGGTACTAGGAAATGTTCCCATGTCTACCCAGCCTAAATTAGGAACTAGGAAATGTCCCCATGTCTACCCACCCTAAATTAGGTACTAGGAAATGTCCCCATGTCTACCCACCCTAAATTAGGTACTAGGAAATGTTCCCATGTCTACCCAGCCTAAATTAGGTACTAGGAAATGTCCCCATGTCTACCCAGCCTAAATTAGGTACTAAGAAATGTCCCCATGTCTACCCAGTCTAAATTAGGTACTAGGAAATGTCCCCATGTCTACCCAGCCTAAATTAGGTACTAGGAAATGTCCCCATGTCTACCCAGCCTAAATTAGATACTAGGAAATGTCCCCATGTCTACCCACCCTAAATTAGGTACTAGGAAATGTTCCCATGTCTACCCAGTCTAAATTAGGTATTGTTGTTGTTGTGTTGTTTGTCCATCAAGAATGATGATGACCATTCATTTCATCCAGTGGGGTTGAAGGTGTGGAGCTGTGGGTTCTAAGATTGCTGATAAGGCCTATTTTGGCTCGAAATGTTCTTTGACAATGTGGGCAAAGAATGCTTGACGTCTCTGGAGGAGGATTTCCTGCAGTGGTTTTTCTGTCCTGCCTTTTCTTCACAGCTCTTGCAGTCCTGGTTGCCTCACATATGACTGCACCTTTGCGCAATGATGCACACCACGAATTTCGGTCTCTGGCTGCAGCCTCCCAGGTGTCATGATGAATTCCAAAAGCATTCAATGAAATTTTCAGAGTGTCTTTAAAACGTTTCCTCTGGCCACCTTGGGAGCGTTTACCACAACGCAGTTCGCTGTAAAAAATTCGTTTAGGGAGCCTGTGATCTGGCATGCGAGTCAAGTGACCAGCCCAGCGAATCTGATTCTTCATCAGTAGAGTGTGGATACTGGGCATGGATGCTCTTTCTAGGACTTCAGTGTCTGGAATCTTGTCTTGCCATTTAATCTTCAGTAGCTTCCTTAGGCAGACTGTGTGGAAGTGGTTTAATTTCCTAGCGTGTCGCTGATAAACAGTCCAGGTTTCACAAGCATATAGCAGTGTGGATAATACAACTGCTTTGTAGACTTTTAGCTTTGTTTGCAGGCTTATTCCAGTTCTGTCCCATACATTCTTGTACAGTCTGCCAAAGGCTGCACTGGCCTTGGAGATTCTTGCATTCACTTCGTCATCGATTGTGGCAGCTTGTGACACGGTGCTGCCAAGATAGGTGAATTTGTCCACAACACTTAGTCTATGATCATTCACTTTGATATTCGGCACAGTGTGATTATTCCCTGGAGCTGGCTGGTACATAACTACAGTCTTCTCCAAGTTGATATTGAGCCCAAAGTTGGCACAGGCATGTGAGAAAGCTGAAACATTATGTTGCATGTCCGCCTCTGAGTTGGCGTATAGAGCGCAATCATCAGCAAACAGGAGCTCTCTGACGGTGCCGCTGTTAATTTTGGTTTTAGCTTTCAGCCTTCTGAGATTGAATAACTTTCCATCCATACGGTAGTTGATGTCTATTCCAATGTCGTCGTTCTCGAAGGCATTCATCAACATGGCTGAAAACATGAGGCTGAACAGTGTTGGTGCCAGGACACATCCTTGCTTCACTCCATTGGTGACAGGAAAGGGTTCAGACAGTTCACCATTTTCCTGTACTCTTGCCTGCATGCCGTCATGAAATAGCCGCACTATTTGGACAAACTTTCGTGGACAGCCATATTTTGCCATAATCTTCCACAGTCCTTCTCTGCTGACTGTATCAAAAGCCTTGGTAAGGTCAATGAAAGTGGAGAACATTTCGCAGTTCTGTTCCTGACATTTCTCTTGCAGCTGCCTTGCAGCGAAAATCATGTCAACAGTTCCACGTTCTTTTCTGAAGCCACATTGACTCTCAGGAAGAAGACCTTGATCGAGATGGGCTGTGAGGCGATTGAGAAGAATTCTGGCGAGTATCTTCCCTGCAATTGAAAGCAAGGAGATGCCTCGGTGGTTGTCACAGGATTGGCGGTTTCCTTTACGTTTGTAAAGGTGGACTATTGACGCGTCCTTAAAATCTTGTGGCATGGTCTCGTTCATCCATATGTTTGTGAAGACTTGGTGAAGCTGCTCTGTTAGGACCGGCCCACCTGCCTTGTATATCTCTGCTGGGATGGAGTCAGGACCAGGTGCCTTGCCGCTGGAGAGTTGCTGGATGGCGTTGTTTATTTCCACTATGGTTGGCAGGTCATCAAGAGTCTCATTGGTGGGAACTTGAGGAAGGCAGTTGATGGTTTCATCATCGAAGAAGGAAGTTGCATTTAAGATTTTGCTGAAATGCTCTGCCCAGCGTTGGAGGATTTCTTTCTTATCGGTGACCAATGTTCCCCCATCTGCATTGAGGAGGGGAACTATGCCTGGTGATGAAGGACCATAGACCGCTTTCAGTGAGTCGAAGATGTTTTTCATATCGTGTCTGTCAGCAAAGCCCTGAATTTCATCAGCTTTGCTGCTCAGCCAGGAGTCCCGCATGTGCCGAAGTTTCTGCTGCACTACTCTCTGAATGTTCTTGAAAGCATCTTTTTTTTATGTTGACTTTGGGTCATTCAAATGTGCCTTGAGGAGAAGATGTTTCTCGGCCAGCAATTGGTTGATGTCTTCGGAATTTTCATCAAACCAGTCTTTATGCTTTCGGGGGGCTGGACCCAGGATTTCCATAGCAGTGTTGTAAATTGTGTCCTTTAGGGCTCTCCATTCTGTTTCTGTATCCTGTTTAGCTTCAGCATTGGGCTTGAGGCGGTCTTCCAGCATATTTTCAAACGACTGCTGCATTTTCTTGCTGTTTAGGCGGGTGACATTTAGCTTTGTTTGCATTTTCGCTCCTTGAGGACGCCGTGGTGGCCTGATGTGGATGTTCATTTTCGAGACAATGAGACGATGGTCTGTCCAACATTCGGCACCACACATGGATTTTGTCACTCGAACGTCTTGTCTGTCACTCCTCCTGACGATGACATAGTCAATGAGGTGCCAGTGTTTCGAGCGAGGGTGCATCCACGATGTCCTATTTCTCATGGGGAGACGGAAAATTGTGTTCGTAATCAGGAGATCATGTTCGGCACATGTCTGAAGTAGGCGGAGTCCATTGCTGTTACAATTTCCGACTCCATGCTTTCCAATAATGCCACTCCAAGAGGTGGTGTCCGTGCCTACTCTGGCATTGAAATCCCCAAGGAGTATAAGTTTGTCTCCTTTGGGAACAGATGTTAATACATTGTGCAGGTCCTCATAGAACTTGTTCTTGACATCATCTTCGTTGGTCATAGTTGGTGCATAGACACTCACAATGGTTGCGTGCTTCCTTCCATTCAGCAGAGGCAACTTCATGGTCATGAGCCTGTCATTTATAGCCTTTGGAAATCCAGCTAATTTGCCGACCAGGGCCGACTTAATGGCAAATCCCACACCAGATTAACGTCTTTCCTCGCTTTTCCTTCCACTCCAGAAAAATGTGTAGCCGGCACCAATTTCACTGATTTGGCCTTCTTCTGCAAGTCGTGTCTCGCTCAAGGCTGCAATGTCGATGTTGTACCTGCCCAACTCTCTCCCAATCAGTGCTGTTCGTCTCTCTGGACACGATGCGCCATCTCTGTCAAGTAGGGTGCGAACATTCCAAGTTCCAATTGTTATGGGAATATGGTTTACTCTTTTAGCTTTGCTTGTTTTATCTTTCTTTGTATGTCGACCGCAGTTAGGGTACCCACCAACCGCGGCTAGCTGGTTAGGTAGTGATGAAGCAGACAATGTTTAGGGCACCTTTTCTAGCCCCTTCCTCATGCTATGGAGGTGAGCAGTGTGTTCCTATAGAGGGCTGCTCAGTCGCTCAGGGGGCTGCCGAATCCCACTGCTGCTTCGGTCAGTAGAAGACGACCATATGGCCTGAGCCGCCTATGTGCAGGTCTGCGACTACGGCTGCCAGCGTACCCACGCCTGCCGCTTTGCCGCTCGCCCATCGCCACAGGGCTTGAAGGTGATATGTGACGTTGGATGAAGAATGACTTGCGCGATGACTTGGATTAAAGTGAGGAAGAGTTGCGCAATTCGTCGACCTCACTCTCTCGCCTGAGTCCATCTGAGTCCAGTGGCAAGACAAGTCGAGACGATTGGAAATATTCCCATGTCTACCCAGTATAAATTAGGTACTAGGAAATGTCCCCATGTCTACCCAGCCTAAATTAGGAACTAGGAAATGTCCCCATGTCTACCCACCCTAAATTAGGAACTAGGAAATGTCCCCATGTCTACCCAGCCTAAATTAGGTACCAGAAAATTCCCCCATGTCTACCCAACCTAAATTAGGTACCAGGAAATTCCCCCATGTCTACCCAGCCTAAATTAGGTACCAGGAAATTCCCCCATGTCTACCCAGCCTAAATTAGGTACCAGGAAATTCCCCATGTCTACCCAGTCTAAATTAGATACTAGGAAATGTCCCCATGTCTACCCAGTCTAAATTAGGTACTAGGAAATGTCCCCGTGTCTACCCAGTCTAAATTAGGTACTAGGAAATGTCCCCGTGTCTACCCACCCTAAATTAGGTACTAGGACATTTTATGAGAAGCAGAGGAGGCCTGGGTGACACTAACCACATCACCTATAAAGTGCTGATTGGTCTAAAAATATGAGGCTAATGCCATGTACCAGAAACATCTAGTGTCACGAAAACTGGTCCTTTACTTTTTTATTTTTCATTTTAACTTTTAATGTTGTCTGCTGGGAAGGTTTTATTTGAAAGGTAAAGGTCGCTTACCCAAACAGTTGTCAAGCGTTGTACAAGACAGGGTTTTATTTTACAACCCCATCATTGTATAAAACTGCGTTGCAACACTGGGCATTGCAACATTGATTATTGTAATTATATATAATAATTTTCTAAGAAAATGCACAGAATAAATGGAATAAGAGAAGAAACAAATAAGGTAATCCATAGAGAAGCAGATGAAAATTGATTAAAGAAATTATATATAAACAGTCCAGCATTTTTGGAAGCATGTTATGAGAAGATAAGACTGTGAAACTTCATGCCAACTGGTAAACTTTATGGGAAAAATTTATTCAGGATCTTTTTAACATTATCTAGCAAGATGCAGTACACACACATGTTTCAAGATTAATATTATTCTATTTGTCTTTCTTTCTTACAATTTCAGGCAGATACGAGAGGAAGAGCTGGAGTATTTTATCACAAACAAATACAACACACTTGGAGCCAAAGTTACCAAGAGGCTTTCAGAAATGAAAGCTAAATTTACTGATCGAGATCTCATATTGAAATAATCATATTGTGTACATAACAAATACATGTTTTTGCTGACATGTTCTGATAATTCATGTCAAGGAAAACTGAACTTTTCCACTACATAAATATTGTGGAACGCCTTTCTACTTTTTCTGTCTTGATCCTGAGTCAGTAAATGACAAAACTGACAGTCATTTTTACTCTTGCAACATTTTAGGATAGCAAGAAACACTTCACATTACTGTGCACAATCAGCAAGCATATTTAATGCAGTGTTCATGATGTCTCTTAAATGTGTCTTCTGTTTTATGCCAGGTTGTTCTAGATCCTCTTTTACATCTTTCTCTTCCAAGCAATGCACTGTGTTTGATTGGCTATTCTCTGTCAATCTGTCATCTACTGCCAATAGTTCCTTGTGGCAGGGGGGGGGGGGGGGGGGGTCTTTAACCTTAGGGATTTCGGCTGCCTGGCTAGTGCAGTCACCATGCACTGTGCAGGTTAGGGTATTATTTTTCCCCGCAACAGAAAAACAGCTACAGCTTATTGAGGAATCAATCGACCAGCCACTCCTCATGGCAATTCTCTATGCATACTAGTTAATGTGTCGTGTTTGATCTTCTAACATTTGGTCAGAGCACACTACAGAAATCTGGCAATGTATTTGTTTTATTTGTATAAGGTTTATATATATGATCACTGTACAATTAATATAGTTTTATTTGTATAAGGTTTATATATATATATATATATATATATATATATATATATATATATATATATATATATATAACCTTGTACAGCACAAATTGGCCTTATCAGTCACATTCGCTACCGCCATAGGTAAAAGTTATTATGCCTTTTTAAAACACAAACTATCGTCTGTCAAGACGCAAGGTGCCAATGATGATATATATATATATATATATATATATATATATATATATATATATAATATATATATATATATATATAATATATATATATATATATATATATATCACCACTGTAAAAGTAATATAGTTGGCATCTTTTGGTCAATATTGTTCCCTTTGAACAGCTGCATTTTATGACCTTCTGGGACAGGCAGAATTTACAGCACAGCAGTTTTTAAGAAAGTATCTGGATTCCCTCTAACAACACGTCCCATCAACTCCATTGTTAACACATTATAATGGTATCTTCCTGTATGTGCCTGCTATTCTGCAGTATGTGATTGGCAACTGTGTTCTGGCAGAGAACTCATATTGTCTGTAAGCAGGTGGTTCAAGGTTGTCATGCTTGCTGGCCTGGTGGTCATGTCTTCAATAATGAGCCGCTGTAGCACAGAGGTTGTCATGCTTGCTGGCCTGGAGGTCATGTCTTCACATCCCCATGTAGGTCAATGCCTGTCATTGAGCTGGGCTTCCAGGTGGACCCAGGCTAAAATGGGTACTAGGAGATGTTCTGGGAAGTAAAGGTTTGTTGGTGAGATATCGACCACATATAAACATATGATATAGACCACATATAAACATATGATATAGACCACATATAAACATATGATATAGACCACATATAAACATATGATATAGACCACATAAACATATGATATAGACCACATATAAACATATGATATAGACCACATATAAACATATGATATAGACCACATATAAACATATGATATAGACCACATATAAACATATGATATAGACCACATATAAACATATGATATAGACCACATATAATCATATGATATAGACCACATATAAACATATGATATAGACCACATATAAACACATGATATAGACCACATATAAACATATGCTTGCTTGTGTTCGTTGGCTTGAGCTCCAACGCGAAGTCCTGTATGTCGGATGAAGGCATCCTGTTGTCCAACATCAGTGTGATGTCATACAGGACCTGAGTTTTGCGTGAGTATCCGTTGTCCCATGTCTGGCTTATTGGTGTGCAGACTGGTGGTTCCTCGCCGTACAGGCAGACACTCTCCGACTTCGGAGGAACATATAAACATATGATATAGACCACATATAAACATATGATATAGACCACATATAAACATATGATATAGACCACATATAAACATATGGAGCTAGCACAGTATACAAAATAACCTCCAGCCTCCAGGCATGTAACAGGATCAGATGGTGAATAAGAAATTTGTTGGTTGGTCCAGAATCATTTAGAAGACTGAATTTTAACTCTTTTTTTGTGTGTGCTTCCATTTACTTTGATCTCAAGCATAGTCTGTACGCACCCTACAACTTCTAGTGCACTGGACTGATCTTTATGTGTGGATTAGCTTTCCCTATTACCAGTGTCCCTCACCATCAGGCAAACTCACTCTGACTTCTAAGATACTTGTAATTTATGTCCCCAAGTCAAGGACGAGAAGTCAACATTTTTGTTCAACTGACCGGTGATGGGGTTGAACCCGCTAACTCAGTATCAGCACACCAGATGTTTAAGAGCAAGCTCTCGTATCCATTCACCATGATGACCTCCTGTCGGGTCATAATTTCTTCAAGACTGAGTCCCTGTCAGATAAACCTGTGGTTCTCTCTTCCATCCAATGAATATATAAAACCATCTGTAATGTTTTTATTCAAAAGCGGATAAGTCACTACAGCCTGTAAGATTAATCTACCTGCATGAAAATTAGTAGTAATTATGAGAAGGTGAGGTGGTGAGAAAGGGAACCGAGCACCTCACCTCATTATCCCTTGAACTAGTATATGCTAAGGCCTAACATTTCATTCTATTGCATAATCTGTCATAGGAGTACAGTATAAATGAATTGTTTCAAACAAAGCCCCCCCCCCCAAAAACCCACTGGTGACTTCGTGCAAAATTTCACAGTTAATTGCCAAACATTCTTCATTAGTTGTAGTTTCTAATATTGTTTTTATGCAATGTTGTGCTTGAATTCCGATGGCAAAAAACTACTGAAACAGAAAATGTTTAGTAAATCACAAACAGCAAAAATACTGGGGTGATTGTGATGGTTCCTATAAAGAACATGCAACAAACTAACAAATAATTTGTTTTTTTTTTGTGTTGAGGTAATAAATCCTGTCAACATTAATAATGTATAGCTAACAGGTCCATGAAGTTTTATAGGTTAACCTGATACATATCTTCTCTCTTTGCGCCCACGTGTAGTTAATGTCACCCAATAAAAATTATTTTCATTCTATGAGCTACAGTCTAAGGGTTCATCATTGTCCCCGATCAAAGAAATCTTCTCCTAGGAGATTAAGTTCCAAGGTCAATATCTAACCAATATCACCATGGCAGCATGCAGTTTATTGCATTAGAAAATTGCTATATTGTTACTCTTTTTATAGATGTTGCCAACAGATAGAATGGCTAAACAGACGCAATATTTAATGAGTTTCATCAAATTAATGAGGGTGTGCGTATATTATGCCTGGAAATGACGTATTAACTACTGTTTTTCCTGATTATTCATTGTATGTTTCAGTGCAAATGTGGCAAAAATAGTATATAATTTTATGGCCAGGTTTTCTACGTGGGAAGCTAACATTTTTCTGTGTGCAAACAATTGAGGCTTATTTTCAAAAGAATACTGAAAATGTTAATTTGTTGTGTCCAGGATTTAGCACGTTGTGGTGTTGATTTCTAATTCACTATTTAATGGAATCAGTATTATTAGTCATAAACTTTATTGTCTTTTTAAATTACGTAAATTGTTCTATGCTTTGCTTAGATCTCTCATTATGACACCCAGGTCAAAGTAAATAAATAACACAGAAATACACATAGAAGAAGCACACAAAAAAAGAAGGCACCAAAAAAACAAACACACACACACAACACAACGTGAAAAAAAGTAGTCCCTAAAAGCAACATGTGAAGAAATCAGATAAATATTCATGTGAAATGAAGACTTAAAAAAATATAGGGCAACTCACAAGCAGACAGCGGGCACTGTAATGTTTTCGAATCTTACACGGACAATGGCATGTAGCATGGTCAGAGATTGATGTGATGCCCTGCTCTCATCATTCCCTATGGGAGACAATATGGCCTACTTTCCTCCATACATGTAGTCAATTAAAATGTGATGTTGTCTTAACATCACTTCAGATCGAAAGTGACTCAAAAGACACAATTAGGACAGAGCAAAATAGATGTTATTTTTTTGTCTGTATGGCACTGTATTTCTTGCTACTGTACAATTGGTAGTTTCCTCCTACCATCCACATCTATATGGTGTAGACTACGTCTACAAGATTTTTAGATGTACAGGAAAGGAGCACTAAGAGTTGTACACTGTTTACAGTGGACACTGGGTCCACAGAGTTGTCCGATTATCCAGTGGTAAGGATCACAGAGTGTCACCTTTTTCCCAGTGTGATACTGGGTCCACAGAATTGTCCACTTTTACAGTGGATATGGGTCCACATGGAGTGGTCCACCTTTTCCCTAGTAGATTCTGTCCACAGAATTGTCCATCTTTTCCAGAGGTATGTCAGCCAAAGAGTGTGAGGTGCCCACCGTGGAGTGTTCCCATACTCTACTGCTTAGAGGTGTAGTTGAGATTCTCTGGATGAGTGATGAGACCATGGAGATATTCTCAAACTGTCTGGCATTTTAGTGAGAAAAAACAGTTCATATCCACAGACAAACTACAAACATCTTAACTGGCATAATCAGCGGCAAGCTGAGGGCTGTAATAAGAAGCCAGATATAGAATGGCAAAGAGCAGTTGACGGCTTCAAATGAATGAAAAACGATGGCACAGCCAGCAGCAAGTTACAGAACATTATATTATGAGAACTTGCAGTTTTTTGTCTGGGCAACAATGAAGTGAGTCGTGGCGGCCTTTCAACAAGCACTAGAGAATAAAATTTGGAATATTGGACTGAAATGTAACAAAACATTCTACAGTTGGTGTTGTCAATCTTCAAGAATGACGATGACCCATTCATTTATCATTGGGGTGAGATTGGAGCCGTGAGTCGTGCAGCAGGCTCCAAGGTCGTGATGATTCCAAAGGGTTTAGTTGCAGATTTAATGAGTGTCTTAAAGCGTTTCTTCTGGCGACTAGGAGCGTTTACACCAAAACGCAGTCCCCGTAAAAAAATCGTTAGAGTGCTGTGATTGCTACGAGTCAAGTGACCAGCTCCGGCGAATCTGATTCTTCACAAGTAGATGAGTGTATATTGGGCCCTAGGACGGCTTTCATAAGACTTCAGTCGCATGGGATACTTGTCTTGGATAGTTAACTTCTTCAATAACCTCCCAGGCATGACTGTGTGGAAGTGATTTAATTCCTAGCTTGTCGCTTGTATACAGTCCAGGTGTCACAAGGCATTGCAGTGTGGATAATACGACTGCGTTGTAGAAGTGGATAAGACTATGATTGCGCGATGAATTGAGTAAAGTTGGAGAGAGTTGCGCACTTCGTCGGCACACTTCTCGCTGAGTCATCTGAATACAGGAAGGAACAGAAAATCCAAAGAGTATCTCGGAAAAGGAAGAACTTCCCCCAACCACAGACGTGCTCGCAAGTCCAACATCGAAAAATACCGGCACAAAAGCAGCATCAAGTCTCGGAAACGGAATACTTTGCAAAATTATCATGGCGGGTAGGGGTATGCCACCACTGCGCTAGGGGAATTCCCATACGGCCTCGTCCGCACTTAAACATCTAAAAAGCGTCTCTGGAATTATTAGCACGGTTGGCACAGTATTGGTATATGTCCATATCGGCCATCTCGGAGTTGCTGAGTCTCAGACAGATGCCTCTGGTGCTCCCTGCCGAACCATTCTCTGTATGCATTGAGGAGTAACTACTTCCACAATGCATACGCGATCCAAAAGAGGCCCTGAGACATTTGCAGCATTGTGCACCAGTAGGCTACCCAAATCGTGGACCGCGACCATTTGTCCTACACTGCTAGTTCCCAAACACACCGCAGACCTGGAAATAGATCTAACGATGCTTCTATTCTTGTCATGGTTTAAGCATGGCACTACGCACAAAGCCTGCCAGTTCTTTTTTGTACAGCGAAATAAAGCGAGGCCATACAAGTACATCCCGAAACTTCAATTTGTGGACATAAATAACACAACATGATAATATGCTGGGGCAGGGTTGGATAGCTGAAACATGAAATGCGTTAACTAAACAAAAGCTGCTACAGAAATCAAAACGAGGATTAGTAAATACCAGAAAAAAAACAAGTAAGCGTTTTCTCTAGCCAGAAGTTTGACATAGATATGTCGTATTTTGGGAGTATGTGATTTTCTGTCTGCGTCTCAAGTCCGTATGTGCACATGGCTGATCGCCAATCTGACTTTTCTAATATGTGTGATAGACCACATCCTATAGCATGTTCCAGAAGGGGAAAGCTGGAAATGCAACGGGACAGTTAGAGGCGAAAGAGAGAGAGGCAGGAGAATACAAAGCGAGAAGATGTTGGCACAGTCTAGCATCGATGGCGTGGGCTAACATCTAGATCAGAAGTACTGTCTAGGAAAGAAGTATGGATATACATGATCAGCAACACCATATTTCAGGTCCTCAAAGATGAATACATTACAACGTCACAATGGCTTGGAAAATAACAGTGATGGAATGCGTGGTTCGTGGAAGAAGAAGCAGAAGTGAACGAGCAATGCAATAAGATGGACACGGGCCATTGAAGACACTATGAGCACAAACATGCAAGAGGTAGTTCACTGGTAAATGGGCACAAACATGCTAGAGGTAGATAACTGGTAAATGATCTAGGATCCATTCACCTTCAGCCGCATCGGGTATGTGGTGCTAGACTCATATTTATATCGACCAATCGGAACTAAGTTGGGGATGTGATCAGTATCAGACCTGCTGCTTTTACTTCCCAAAACATTTCTCTGCACCCATGTTCAGCTGATCCGGCCCCCCCCCCCCGGATGCGAATCGAACACATGACTATGGAGTTAGCAGGCGAGTGGGTGCATGACTCTACCGCATCTCTTTTCAATGAAGAGTTAGAAGGCGACGGTCTTGTCATGACTCCACCACATCTCTGATCAATGAAGAGTTAGCAGGCGAGTGTCTTGGTCATGACTCCACCACATCTCTGATCAATGAAGAGTTAGCAGGCGAGTAGCTAAGCCATGACTCTAACGCGTCTTATCAATGAAGAGTTAACAGGCGAGTGTCTTGTATCTCTACCGCATCTCTTATCAATGAAGAGACTATTAAGACCATGGTGAAGTATAGCTTTTGGGAGATGGAGAACATACTGACCAAAACAAAGATTCATTTGAGAGAAAAGAGTGTTGAAATGCTACATAGGAACCTGTACTTTTGTATGGTGTTGAAGTATGGATAATGAGCAGACAAGCTGAAAAACCATGTGATGGCTGTGGAAATGTGGTTTCTGAGGAGAATGCAAAGAATACCATGTCAGACAGAAAAACCAGTGACGAAGTCGTACAAGGAAAAAAAAAATGAAAATCGTAAACTGATTAGATAAATTAGACGTAGACAGTCACATTTGTTTGTCGAGATATGAGAAGAAAATCAATTGGAAAACTTGATGACACTGGCAAGATCGAGGGGAAGAGAACAAAGGGAAAGCAGAGATGTAAATACCGCATGGCTATCCACATGGCATGGTCAAGTCAAGAACTCTGAGCTTATCCACGCCTTTGGTGATCGAGTAGATGGCGAATCATAACCGCCCACGGGTTATCGGCATGACACATGATAAATTAATTATTAGTTTATAATTTTCGTTGAAATTTTCTTCACTCTAAGTGTCGCACTTTTACTATGGAGTCAACAACAACAAACAACAATAACAGAGATTGACACTCATAGACAGACATCGTTGTCCATGTGATCAGGCCAGTCCATAACGAAAGAGACACTAATAGTTAATAGATAATCTTGCAACAGGACTAACGCTGGACCCGTCCATTGACAGCGTCATCGCGAAGATGAATCACGGTTGGCTGTGTACGCTAAAGTTGATCGTTACCTTGTTTCAGAATGATCAACACACATCGGCAGACCATCCCCGCCCGCGGAGAAGGCTGTCAGAGACGTGTCTAGAAGTGTGATGGTCGAGTATATATCGCAGAACGTGACCTGCACATACTTTAAAACGTTTCACATTTCATTAACTCTTTGTCAAAGTTAATTACAAGTACACGATCCGTTCCTACGTCTTGGACGTTTCAGCGATTAAGTGTCATGGGATGGTAAATCGTCGTATTTAAACTTCCCCTAACTGTCGTGGATTATTAAACAAACCATAGTTAAAATACCAATTCAATAGTTTCCCCTGTACATCACTCATCATCATCATCATCATCATCATCATCCATCATCATCAGTATTATGCCGACTGGAGTAGGCGTTCATGACTCCCCATGATCTCGGCCTTTGGTTTTCTGGGCAACTCTACCGTGATATTTCTCCATGCCATCGTCTCAATCCATCAGCATACTTCTCTGGTCCCTCTACCTCTCTTCCCCTCGATCTTTCTAGTTGTCACGATGTTCTCCAATGCCTCTCTTCTCATCACATGACCAAAATGTGGTTTGCCTCTTTCCCTTACAACCCCCTTTAATTGTATATAACATAAAAATATCTGCTACCATCTAACAACTTCTTAGCTATAAACTATAGAAAAAGACGAATCAGCATTCTTTGGTCATGTGATTGAGGAGCAGGGCATGGAGAACGTCGTGACAACTGGCCAGATCATTAAGGAAAGAGGCAGAGGCGTACCAAGAGAAATCGCTGGATGACTGAGACGGTGGTTTGCAGTGTAAGATCCGAGTGGTGTTGATCCAAGGACACCATGGATCGAACTCTGTGGAAAAACGTGAAACCATCTATGACACCTGTCAAGTCACATCATTGATGATAGTGAAACAAAACTAATATTAAAATAACTGATTCGAGGATATACTTTACTGCAATTAAAGCCGTTTCAACTCCATCTGGATTTGTAATCTTCAGCTCATCTTTTTCATTATCATCTCATCCGAAAAACCTGGAAAAGTCTTAGTGGCGTCATCTTGGAAGCTTTAGCAATCAGTTTTCTATCTCTACATATCCAAGCAACCCGCAGACCGATCTTGTCAATTATTTAACGCTGCCAGTCCAGATTGAAAACATAGACAAGAAGCCGTTCTCCCTGGCGAAAGGCTTTAAGGACGTTGTTGGTATTCCGTATACACACTACGAAACACAGCTCGCGCGAGATTCGGCAGTGGATATCGTCGCGCTGTTTACTTACGGAGGTATGTGAGCCGGTTGTTCAGAAAGCAATGGCAAACTCCTGAACCGTAAGACTTGCAAAGACATCAACAAAAGCTGAAAAATGATGGTGTTGACTGCAATGTCCTGTAAAGGATATGAAAAAAAATTGGCTATAGTATATGAAACTGCATGTTTGCTTCTCCATAAGATCTTAACATACCATGTTTGTCTCAGCATTCGTTATTGTTACTAGCTGAAACTGTTTGTCGGGATTCCTTATAGTGTCGTCCCTGGAGTGGGTAATCAACACCCACATTATTTAACCCCCATATCATTATTCTGGAGAATCACCAGATTCCGTCCACCACACCCTTCAGTCAATGGATACTTCTTTCTCTCTCTCTCTCTCTCTCTCTCTCTCTCTCTCTCTCTCATCATCTCTCTCTCTTCTCTCTCCCTGGTCATGTCCCCTCTCCATCCATCCATCCATCATGTGCCATGCCGGTAAGCGTGGGCGGTCATGTTCTGCCATCTCACTCGATCAACAGAGCATGGATCAGTTCCGTGTTCTGTCTCGACCAGCAACAAGGCCAAGCCATCCAGGATACCGTTTCTAGGTAGTCCCCTTAGGTCTGTTCCACGATATGACCAGTTGTCACCAAGCGCTCAAATCATTTCTCTCATAAACAGCCCAAAAATTGGGACTGTTTTTGCGTCTAATGTCTCTGATCAGTTTCACGATCTTCATTTGTTTCTGAAGGAGGACTTGTTCACTGGTATTTGGATGTCCATGGTATCTTTGCATTTCCTCAGAACCACATTTCTACAGCCATTCGTGTTTTTCAGCCTGCTGCCTCATGTCCAAGATTCAAGCCATAAAAAGTACAGGTTCTATGTAGCATCTCAAACACTCTTTTTTCTCGTTTCAATTGACATCTTTTTATTGGTCAGTATAGTTTTCATCTTGATAAGGCTACTTTTGCCTGGCGACTCGTTGTTCTAATCTCTTCTAAGGCATCTCCCATCAGATGTTATTACTGTTTCCGAGATATGTACCTATTCACTTGTTGAAGAATAGTCCCATTTACCTCGACATTACACATGTGTGGTATATTACATGTGGTGAGCCCTCTCCCACACTGTCCCAAAACAAACATACTAAACCAACTCTAGCTCCACAAAAATTAATAACACATTAATTTAATGAAGAAAAGAGATGTATTGTTGAGAAGTGTATGTGTAGAATGTAAGTGCGTGTACTCTAGTGTATCTGCAGAATCAAGACCGAAAAAGTTCTCAGGAGCAAAGTCTGATCATCCCTGCAAGGACCACACAACATCATCATAGTTCAGTACACGATAACCTCAACCGATACGATGGCTATTCTGCTAGATGTTGATTCTCCAGTAGCTTTTGATAACCAGATACCTGGGCACAATCACGGCTTATAGTCGATTACTGACCTGATCGATAACACCCTCTGTTATAAAATGTCCCTACTGTTCTGAGACTTAAAATATCCTGTGCCTTGTTGAAAAACGGAACACTGCCTTGACATAAACGGTGATTTCATTTCTTAAAGGTCCTACCGTTTCAACAAATTAACTGTTTGTTTACAGTCCCACAGGAATCTAGTAATTAGTTAAAAGCACCAGGTCATTGTCCTGTCCTTAGAAAACTCACTATGGTTTTCTACTGTGATGTGGGAAAACAATCAATATGGGTGCTGTTCACATGTGGTTTGTGAAAAATAATATCAACTACTGATTCATGATCCCTATCACTAAGAATTCATTCTGCTGGAGTACTTATATGTTTTGGGTCACCGAGCCAAGGCCATGTCCTTCAGACCCTTTTATCATGGGCCCAGTGCAAAAAGCTGCGGACTAACATCTTCTGACACTAATTTATCCCTGATAGTAAACAGTGATGTTTTCAGCTTCTTTTCTTTCATAACCTGAGGGAACTGTGAAGAGAGAGAACACACGCTGGTGAGAGCAACGGACACTGACCCTATTAGGAGTGTAGGCCGACGGCCCTCACTAAGATTATATTGACGAGTGACCAAAACATGTCATGGGGCCAGAGGAGCTCATCCACATCGGTTCTGAATTAGGGTAGAACAAGGGAACAGACAAATGTAAGTGCGAACCCAGTAGGACACCACACTGGAAAATCCCACATGGACATTTCCCCATCCCCCAACCATCCTCATTCCTTCTAAAACTCATCCCACTTCACTATTCCACCAAGCTGAGCTAATTGAAATCTCACACTAGTTAGTTTTAACAAAGCGATTGCAACTGTCGCCCCGAACTCCTGAATACCTAACCACAGAGGCAACAAACACTATGTTCAAGATTAGCTCTATAATCATAGACATCCTACAGTAATTTACATCTAACATGTATATTTAGTAATAACCTCATGAACACTCAGCTCTATCCTAAATCGAATCTACACTTGGACAGTGAATGACACAGTTCCTCAACGTGAATTAATACAGAACACGCTAGATTCTTTTTATATGAAAACCGAGTAGTCAGACGCTTCCAGCCTACGTCAACTCCCTTGTTTCACACTAGCGGTAACAAATTTGTTTTCAGACAGTCAGGGATTGTCCGAAGTGAAGTCATTCGATTGTAAACACCGGGGGCCTCACAAGCGGCAGACAATCTGTTCCACAAATCACAAGAATAGTTGTGTCCCCTTCCCACCACGAACACAACAGCTTTCTCTCGAACGACATACATCAACAAGGCCAACATTTCCCGTTCTAGGGAACTCTCAAAGGGACTTGTAGTTTCCTTTGATCCGACCTTGAGGTTTCTCCACTAGGAAACAAACAATTGCCAGCTGTGAATACCAGGACTGTCTTCTGTTTATCATTTATCGTTAACGACAGTGGTACCGTGGAAAAATTGTTGATATCAAGCATCGAAAACAAATGCCATTATAAACATTATACCCGCTCAAGGCTTGGAAGCACACAACAAATGCCAATGTTCAAGACAAAATAGGTGCTTATGAAGGCCATAAGAAGCCACTTGAGTCAATGGCGAAAGGTGAAAAGCTTGTCTGGGATGGTTGCATCTACCTTATGGCGTTGCAGTCAACCCAGCCGTTGTTGATGTCTTGGCAGTGTTTACGTTCAGTAGGTTGCATGTTTCTGAACAACCGGCTCCATACCCAGCACGTTTAAAACAGCGCGCATACGAACGCTTTCGCAACGCCATCCGCCACGGGAGACCGCGTTCTGGTATTTTAGAAATACAAAATAAACAAGGAATGAAGCTTTATTTAAAAAAAAAGTTAATTGCATTTCCTTTACATGGCGTCGCAGTTCAATTCCAGGAGTGTTGGCTGTTGTGGATTTCCAAGGCAAGTTTACATTCAGTTGGTGCCATGAATTTCGAACGAACGGGGAACTCAGAACATGTATGGAAACCATAGCAGAGTATACTTCTCATTCAAGTGTAATAATATCTGTAGTACGTCCTACCTATCAAGACAGAGGGGTTATCTGGTTTAACTGTTTTTAAGTAGTATGAAATCTTTGGACGTGATCTATTGTGAATTATGTAATCTCTATCTTCTTCATTATTCTTCTTATTCTTCTTCTTTATTCTTCTTTTATTCTTATTCTCTTATTCTTCTTCTTCTTCTTATTCTTTCTCTTCTTCTTTCTTCTTCTTATCTTATTCTTCTTCTTACTTCATCTTCTCTTCTTCTTCTTCCTTATTCTTTTCCTTCAGAGTTCCGAGACATTGAGGTTTATGTGATGCGAACAATCCGTCTCCATCGTCTCATCCTGGTGACACTTCTCTTGCCAGTCGTTGATCCAAGTGCTTGGAGGTCTGTATATGTATTATCTCTCACCGTCTCTGCTCACATCGGGGTCCACGGTATTTTATTTCATGAGTGTAAGCGAGTTTGTTTACCTTATCTTCCCATTCTTTCTATTTCCCCAGCCATTGTAGTCTAGTAGCTCATGAGACCAGTGATTAGCGGGACTTAAACAGATATAAATGTCTTTCGTTACTTCTCTTTCCACTCCTCACTTGTGTATCCATAAATGGTCAAAGATGCGTCTTAACACTTTGATTCTCAAGTTTGCTAGGATAGGCTTCGTCTCCTTTCGTTGTACTCAAGTTTCAGTGCACATTACAGCAAACTGGTATGATCAAGTGTTTTGTATATTGTTGATCTTGGTGTTCGAGATAGCGCCTTTGATTTAGTAGATGTTGTAGTGCATAGTATATCTTATTTCCAGAATTGATTCTTGTTTGTATTTCTTCCTTATGATGTTGGGACAGTTGAAGTTTTACCCAGGTATTTGTATGTTTTCCGTTCTTTTAATGGTCAATTATCTATTGTATATGGCTAGCGTTTTTAGCCATTCCTTCTCTTGAAATTACCACATCCATCCATCCATCATGTGCCATGCCGGTAAGCGGGGCGGTCATGTTCTGCCATCTCACTCGATCATCAGAGTCGTGGATCAGCTCCGTGTTTCTGTCTCGACCATGCCACAAGGCCAAGCCATCCAGGTACTTGCTTCTAGGTCTTCCCCTTGGTCTGTTCCCCTCGATCTTACCAGTTGTCACCAAGTTCTCCAAATCATTTCTTCTCATAACATGCCCAAAAAATTGTGACTGTCTACGTCTAATGTCTCTAATCAGTTTACGATCTTCATTTGTTTCTTGAAGGACTTGTTCATTGGTCTTTCTGGCTGTCCATGGTATTCTTTGCATTTTCCTCAGAAACCACATTTCTACAGCCATCAGATGTTTTTTCAGCCTGACTGCTCATTGTCCAAGCTTCACATCCATATAAAAGTACAGGTTCTATGTAGCATCTCAACACTCTTTTCTCGTTTCAATTGACATCTTTTATTGGTCAGTATGTTTTTCATCTTGCTAAAGGCTACTTTTGCCATGGCGATTCTTGTTCTAATCTCTTCAAGGCATCTCCCATCAGATGTTATTACTGTTCCGAGATAATTGTACCTATTCACTTGTTGAAGAATATTCCCATTTACTTGTATATTACATTGTGGTATTTCGTTCTTCCTAGTGACGACCATAATCTGTGTCTTTTTACAATTTAATTCTAACCCTAGTTGTTCACTGTGTGTAACAACTGCATCTACTAAATTTTGCAGGTCCTGTTCATTGTCTGCAATCAAGAATGTATCATCTGCATATCTAATGTTATTGACGCATCGTCCCCCAATGTTGATTCCTTCCATATCTTCAATATTTCTGAAAATACTTTCACTGTACAGGGAAAACAGATCTGGAGACATTACACATCCCTGTCTCACACCTCTCTTAATAGGCTGATATTGGCTTTACTTCATTATCAACTCTTATGGCAGCTTGTTGTTTCCAATATATGTTTTTTACAAGTCTAAGGTCTTTTCCATCAATTGTAGATCTTCAAGCATCCTTATCATGTTGACATGTCTCACTTTATCGAAAGCCTTTGTGTAGTCAATAAAGCAAAGGTGTAGATCTTTGTTTACTTCTATAGAACGTTCGATTACTGTTCTCAGTATATACACAGCATTTACTGTACCCTTGCCTTCTTACAAACCCACATTGTTCTTCTCCTATTTCAGGTTGTATTTTCCTCCTAACTCTTTGCATGATAATTCTTAGCAAAATCTTCGTGATGTGACTCATTATACTAATTGTTCGATGTTGATCACATTCCAAGGCTCCTGATTCTTTGGGATTGCAATAAATACAGAATTACATAACTCCTGAGGTATATTTCCAGTATCATATATTGTATTAAGCAGACCTGGTAACTTTATCTATTCCATATTCTTCTAAAGCATTAATCATTTCTGTTGTGACGCTGTCTGAACGGGGGTCTTGCCAGATTTCATATGGTTAAGAGCATTCTGAACCTCACATCTTCAAAATTGCTGGTCCTTCATTATTATTTTGAACATCATACTGTTCGTCTCTGTTATCGTCATAAAGGTTTTTTCACGTAATCTGACCATACATGTAAGATCCTGACTCTTTTTCTATATGACCTCTTCCATCTTTTGTCTTTAGGCAGCCTGCTGATGTACTTGTTCTTTGATTAGTAAGCTCCTGAATTCTTTTGTTCATTAGTTTCGCATTTTTACTGGCGTGTTGTTCTTCAATTTCTCTGCAATTTTTCTCAAGCCATGTTTCTTTTGCCTCCTTACATAAGGTTCTGGCTTTCTGTGAATGTCTTCATATTTGGCATGATATTTTTGTTCTGTCTTCTTGTTTCCATTAGCTGAAAATTTTCTTCAGTCATCCATGTCTACGGCCCACTTTCTTACTTTTAGAATAGTTTTTCTGCTGCACAACTGATGATTCTCTCAGCATTTCCCATTGATCATCTACATCTTGAAATAGGATCTCTAGATCAGACAATAAATCAAATTTGTTCTTTACTTCTATGTTAAATTATCTTGTATTTCTTGTCAGTTTCAATTTGTACCAAGTCATATTTAGGGTTTCCTGCTGTATACTGACTTCTTACTTTACCCTCAATGTGCCTATAATTAATCGTGATCACTGTAACAGTCTGCATTTGGAACTGTTTTTACGACTGTTAACGAATTTCGAAACTTTTGTTAATCAGGATGTAATCTATTGGTTTTTAATCCTGCTGTCGCCCCCTTAAAAAGGTCCAAAAAATGGCTTTTTGGGAAAATAAACTTTGAAAGGGGGAAATCGTGGGGTTTCGTGGAAGAAGAAGCAAAGTGAACGAGCAATGCAATAAGATGGCCAGGGCCATTAAAGACACTATGACACAAACATGCAAGGGGTAGTTCACTGGTAAATGGGCACAAACATGCTAGAGGTAGATAACTGGTAAATGATCTAGGATCATTCACCTTCAGCCGCATCGGGTATTTTGGTGCTAGACTCATATTTATATCGACCAATCGGAACTAAGTTGGGGATGTGATCAGTATCAAAACCTGCTGCTTTTACTTCCCAAAAACATTTCTCTCACCCATGTTCAGCTGATCCCGCCCCCCCCCCCGGATGCGAATCGAACACATGCCCTATGGAGTTAGCAGGCTAGTGTGTGCCATGACTCTACCGCATCTCTTTTCAATGAAGAGTTAGAAGGCGAGTGTCTTGTCATGACCCCACCACATCTCTGATCAATGAAGAGTTAGCAGGCGAGTGTCTTGTCATGACTCCACCACATCTCTGATCAATGAAGAGTTAGCAGGCGAGTGTCTAGCCATGACTCTACCGCGTCTTATCAATGAAGAGTTAACAGGCGAGTGTCTTGTATCTCTACCGCATCTCTTATCAATGAAGAGACTATTAAGACCATGGTGAAGGTAGCCTTTTGGGAGATGGAGAACATACTGACCAAAACAAAGATTCATTTGAGAGAAAAGAGTGTTGAAATGCTACATTGAACCTGTACTTTTGTATGGGTGTGAAGTATGGATAATGAGCAGACAAGCTGAAAAACATATGATGGCTGTGGAAATGTGGTTTCTGAGGAGAATGCAAAGAATACCATGTCAGACAGAAAAACCAGTGACGCAAGTCGTACAAGGAAATAAAAAATGAAAATCGTAAACTGATTAGATAAATTAGACGTAGACAGTCACATTTGTTTGGTCGAGATATGAGAAGAAATCAATTGGAACACTTGATGACCACTGGCAAGATCGAGGGGAAGAGAACAAAGGGAAAGCAGAGATGTAAATACCTGCATGGCTTATCCACATGGCATGGTCAAGTCAAGAACATTGAGCTTATCCACGCCTTTGGATGATCGAGTAAGATGGCGAATCATGAACCGCCCACGGGTTATCGGCATGACACATGATAAATTAATTATTAGTATAATTTATCGTTGAAATTTTCTTCACTCCTAAGTGTCGCACTTTTTACTATGAGTCAACAACAACATCAACAATAACAGAGATTGACACTCATAGACAGACATCGTTGTCCATGTGATCAGGCCAGTCACTTAACGAAAGAGACACTAATAGTTAATAGATAATCTTGCACCAGGACTAACGCTGACCCGTCCATTGACAGCGTCATCGCGGAGATGAATCACGGTTGGCTGTGTACGTAAAGTTGATCGTTACTTCCTTGTTTCAGAATGATCAATCACACATCCGGCAGACCCTCCCCGCCCGCAGGAGAAGGCTGTCAGAGACGTGTCTAGAAGTGTGATGGTCGAGTATATATGCAGACGTGACTGCACATACTTTAAACGTTTCACATTTCATTAACTCTTTGTCAAAGTTAATTACAAGTACACGATCCGTTCCTACGTCTTGGGACGTTTCAGCTGATTAAGTGTCATGGGATGGTAAATCGTCTTATTTAAACTTCCCCTAACTGTCGTGGGCTTATAAAACAAACCATAGTTAAAATACCAATTCAGTAGTTTTCCCTGTACATCATCATCATCATCATCATCATCATCATCATCATCATCATCATCAGTATTATGCCGACTGGAGTAGGCGTTCATGACTCCCCACTGATCTCGGCCTTTGGTTTTCTGGGTCAACTCTACCGTTGATATTTCTCCATGCCATCGTCTCAATCCATCCAGCATCATTTCTCTTGGTCTGCCTCTACCTCTCTTCCCCTCGATCTTTCTAGTTGTCACGATGTTCTCCAATGCCTCTCTTCTCATCACATGACCGAAAATGTGGTTTGCCTCTTTCCCTTACAGCCCCCTTTAATTGTATATAAAATACAACATATCTGCTACCATCTTAACAACTTCTTAGCTATACAACTATAAGAACAAGACGAACCAGCATTCTTTGGTCACGTGATGAGGAGAGGGGCATTGGAGAACATCGTGACAACTGGACAGATCATTAAGGAAAGAGGCAGAGGCGTACCAAGAGAATTTATGCTGGATGGACTGAGACGGTGGTTTGCAGGTAATATCCTCAGTGGTGTTGATCCAAGACACCATGGATCGAACGCTGTGGAAAAACGTGAACATCTATGACACCTGTCAAGTCACATCATGATGATAGTGAAACAAAACTAATATTAACATAACTGATTCGAGGATATACTTTACTGCAATTAAAGCCGTTTCACTCCATCTGGATTTGTTAATCTTCAGCTCATCTTTTTCATTATCATCTCATCCGAAAACCTCGGACAAGTCTTAGTGGCGTCATCTTGGAAGCTTTAGCAATCAGTTTTCTATCTCTACATATCCAAGCAACCCGCAGACCGCATCTTGTCAATTATTTAACGCTGCCAGTCCAGATTGAACACATAGACAAGAAGCCGTTCTCCCTGGCGAAAGGCTTTAAGGACGTTGTTGGTAATTCCGTATACACACTTACGAAACACAGCTGCGCGAGATTCGGCAGTGGATATCGTCGCGCTGTTTACTTACGGAGGTATGTGAGCCGGTTGTTCAGAAAGCAATGGCAAACTCCTGAACGTAAGACTTGCAAAGACATCAACAAAAGCTGAAAAATGATGGTGTTGACTGCAATGTCCTGTAAAGGATATGAAAAAAAAATTGGCTATAGTATATGAAACTGCATGTTTGCTTCTCCATAAGATCTTAACATACCATGTTTGTCTCAGCATTCGTTATTGTTACTAGCTGAAACTGTTTGTCGTGGATTTCCTTTATAGTGTCGTCCCTGGAGTGAGGGTAATCAACACCCACATTATTTTTAACCCCATATCATTATTCTGGAGAATCCACCAGATTCCGTCCACCACACCCCTTCAGTCAATGGATACCTCTTTCTCTCTCTCTCTCTCTCTCTCTCTCTCTCTCTCTCTCTCTCTCTCTCTCTCTCTCTCTCTCTCTCTCCACTGGCTCATGTCCCCTCTCCATCCATCCATCCATCATGTGCCATGCCGGTAAGCGTGGGCGGTCATGTTCTGCCATCTCACTCGATCAACAGAGTCATGGATCAGTTCCGTGTTTCTGTCTCGACCATGCCACAAGGCCAAGCCATCCAGATACTTGTTTCTAGGTCTTCCCCTTGGTCTGTTCCCCTCGATCTTACCAGTTGTCACCAAGTTCTCCAAATCATTTCTTCTCATAACATGCCCAAAAAATTGTGACTGTCTACGTCTAATGTCTCTGATCAGTTTACGATCTTCATTTGTTTCTTGAAGGACTTGTTCATTGGTCTTTCTGGCTGTCCATGGTATTCTTTGCATTTTCCTCAGAAACCACATTTCTACAGCCATCAGATGTTTTTCAGCCTGGCTGCTCATTGTCCAAGCTTCACATCCATATAAAAGTACAGGTTCTATGTAGCATCTCAACACTCTTTTTCTCGTTTCAATTGACATCTTTTTATTGGTCAGTATGTTTTTCATCTTGCTAAAGGCTACTTTTGCCCTGGCGATTCTTGTTCTAATCTCTTCAAGGCATCTCCCATCAGATGTTATTACTGTTCCGAGATAATTGTACCTATTCACTTGTTGAAGAATATTCCCATTTACTCGTATATTACACTGTGGTATATTACACTGTGGTGAGCCCCCTCTCACACTTCCCCAAAACAACATACTAAACAACTCTAGCTTCCAAAAATTAATAACACATTAATTTAATGAAGAAAAGTGTATGTATGTGAGAAGTGTATGTGTAGAATGTATGTCGTGTACTCTAGTGTATCTGCAGAATCAGACCGAACAGCTCAGGAGCAAAGTCTGATCATCCCTGCAAGGACCACACAACATCATCATAGTTCAGTACACGATAACCTCACCGAACGATGTGTCTCTCCTGCTAGATGTTGACTTCTTCCAGTAGCTTTTGATAACCCAGATACCTGGTCACCAATCACGGATATAGTCCGATACTGATCCTGAATCGATCACACCCCCTGTTATTAAAATGTCCCTACTGTTCTGAGACTTAAAATATCCTTGCCTTGTGAAAACACGGAACACTGTCCCTTGAAATAACGTGATTTCATTTCCTAAAGGTCCTACCGTTTCACAATTACACTGTTATTGTTTACAGTCCCACAGGAATCTAGTAATTTAGTAAAAGCACCAGGTTCATTGTTCCTGTTCCTTAGAAACTCACTATGGTTCTTTCTACATGTGATGTGGAAAACAATCACTAGTGTTCTGTTCACATGTGGTTTGGAAAAATAATCTCACTACTGACTTTCATGATCCCTATCACTAAGAAGTCATCTGCTGGATACTTATATGTTTTGGGTCAACCGAGCCATGTTCCTTCAGACCCTTTTTATCATGGGCCCAGTGCAAAAGCTGCTGAATAACTCTTCCTGCACTAATTTATCCCTGATAGTAAACAGTGATGTTTCAGCTTCTTTTCTTCATAACCTGAGGGAACCTGTGAAAGAGAGAGAACACACCTGGGGAGAGCAACCGGACACTGACCCCTATTAGATGAGTGTAGGCCGACGGCCTCACTCAGATATATGACAGTGAACCAAACCCTGTCATGGGGCAGAGGAGCTCATCACATCGGTCTGAATTAGGGTAAGACAAGGAAAGACCAAATGTAAAGTGCCGAACCCCAGTAGACACCCCACTGGAAAATCCCACCATTGGACATTTCCCCTATCCCCCAACCATCCTCATTCCTTCTAAAAATCATCCCACTTCACTATTTCCAACCAGCTGAGCTAATTGACCTCTCACACTAGTTAGTTTTAACAATGCGATTGCCAACTGTCGCCGACACTCCTTGAATACCTAACCACAGAGCAACAACACTATGTTCAAGTTCTAGCTCTATCAATCACTAGACTATCCTACATTATTTACATCTAAATGCTATTTAGTAAATACCTCATGAACACTCAGCTCTATCCTAAATCGAATCTACACTTTGCCATGAATGACACATGTTCCTCAACGTGAATTAATACAGAACACGCTAGATTCTTTTCTATATTAAAACCGAGCTAGTCAGACACTTCAGCCTAGGTCAACTCCCTTGTTCACACTAGCGGTAACAAATTCTGTTTTTCATACAGTCGGGGATTGTCCGAGTGACGTCATTCGATGTAAACACCGGGTGGCCTCAGCGGCAGACAATCTGTTCCCAACTTCACAAGAATAGTTGTCCCCCTTCCACCACGAACACAACAGGCTTTTTCTCTCGAACGACGATACATCAAACAAGGCCAACATATTCCCCGTTTCCTAGGGAACTCTCAAAGACTTGTAGTTTCCTTTGATCCGACGTGAGTGTTTCTCCACTAGAAACAAACAATTGCAGCTGTGAATACAGACTGTCTCTGTTTATCATCTTATCGTTAACGACAGTGGTCCCGTGACACTGTTGATAATCAAGCATTCGAATACAAATGCATTATAAACATTATACGCTCAAGGCTTGGAGAGCACACAACAAATGCCAATGTTCAAGACAAAATAGGTGCTTATGAAGGCCATAAAGAGCCACTTGAGTCAATGGCGAAAGGTGAAAAGCTTGTCTGGTATGGTTGCATATCCCTTACTGGACGTTGCAGTCAACACCAGCCGTTGTTGATGTCTTGGCAAGTTGTTTACGTTCAGTAGGTTGCCATTGTTTCTGAACAACCGGCTCCCATACCAGCACGTTAAAACCAGCGCGCATTACGAATCGCGTTCGCAACGCCATCGCCACGGAGACCGACGTCTGGTATTGTAGCAATACAAAATAACACAAAGTAATGAAGCTTTTAATTTAAAAAAAAAAAGTTAATTGCATTTCCTTTACATGGCGTCGCAGTCAATTCCAGCATTTGTTGGCTGTTTGTGATTTCCAGGCAAGTTTACATTCAGTAGTGTGCCATTGATTTCTGAACGACCGGAACTCATACCATTGTATGGAAACCAATGCAAGAGTATACTTCTCCTTCAATGTACTTATATATCTGTATGTACGTCTACCTATCCAGACAGAGGGGTACTCTGGTTTTAATTGTTTGTAAGTATTATGAAATCTTTGACGTGATCTCTTGTGATTTAGGTAGTCTTCTTCTTCTTCTTCTTCTTCTTCTTCTTCTTCTTCTTCTTCTTCTTCTTCTTCTTCTTCTTCTTCTTCTTCTTCTTCTTCTTCTTCTTCTTCTTCTTCTTCTTCTTCTTCTTCTTCTTCTTCTTCTTCTTCTTCTTCTTCTTCTTCTTCTTCTTCTTCTTCTTCTTCTTCAGCGTTCCGAGCCATTGAGGTTCTTTGATGCAGATACAATCCGTCTCCATTCGTCTCTCTGGTTGACCTTCTCTTGCCAGTCGTTGATTCCAAGTGCTTGTAGGTCTGTATATGTATTATCTCTCCACCGTCTTCTTGGTCTACCTCGGGGTCTACGGTCATTTATTTCCTGAGTGTAAGCGAGTTTTGTTTCCCTATTATCTTCCATTCTTTCTATTTCCCCCAGCCATTGTAGTCTATTAGCCTTCATGATACCAGTGATTAGCGGGGACTTAAACAGATCATAAATGTCTTTGTTACTTCTTCTTTTCCACTCTCCACTTTGTGTATCCCTAATGGGTCCAAAGATGCGTCTTAACACTTTGTTCTCAAAGGTTTGTAGGAAGGCTTCGTCTCCTTTCGTTGTACTCCAGGTTTCAGTGCCATACAGCACAACTGGTCTGATCAGTGTTTTGTATATTGTGATCTTGGTGTTACGAGATAGCGCCTTTGATTTTAGTAGATGTTGTAGTGCATAGTATATCTTATTTCCAGAATTGATTCTTGTTTGTATTTCTTCCCTTATGATGTTGGAGCAGTTGAAGATTTTACCCAGGTATTTGTATGTTTCCGTTCTTTTAATGGTCATATTATCTATTTGTATATGGCTAGAGTTTTTAGCCATTCCTTCTCTTGAAATTACCACATCCATCCATCCATCATGTGCCATGCCGGTAAGCGTGGGCGGTCATGTTCTGCCATCTCACTCGATCACAAGAGTCGTAGATCAGCTCCGTGTGTCTGTCTCAACCATGCCACAAGGCCAAGCCATCCAGGTATTTGCTTCTAGGTCTTCCGCTTGGTCTGTTCCCCTCGATCTAACGAGTTGTCACCAAGTTCTCCAGATCATTTCTTCTCATAACATTCCCAAAAAATTGTGACTGTCTACGTCTAATGTCTCTAATCAGTTTACGATCTTCATTTGTTTCTTGAAGAACTTGTTCATTGGTCTTTCTGTCTGTCCATGGTATTCTTTGCATTTTCCGCAGAAACCACATTTCTACAGCCATCAGACGTTTTTCAGCCTGACTGCTCATTGTCCAAGCTTCACATCCATATAAGAGTACAGGTTCTATGTAGCATCTCAACACTCTTTTTCTCGTTTCAATTGACATCTTTTTATTGGTCAGTATGTTTTTCATCTTGCTAAAGGCTGCTTTTGCCGTGGCAATTCTTGTTCTAATCTCTTCAAGGTATATCCCATCAGATGTTATTACTGTTCCAAAATAATTGTACCTATTCACTTGTTGAAGAATATTCCCATTTACTTGTATATTACATTGTGGTATTTCGTTCTTCCTAGTGACGACCATAATCTGTGTCTTTTTACAATTTAATTCTAACCCTAGTTGTTCACTGTGTGTAACAACTGCATCTACTAAATTTTGCAGGTCCTGTTCATTGTCTGCAATCACGACTGTATCATGAGCATATCTAATGTTATTGATGCATCGTCCCCCAATGTTGATTTCTTCCATATCTTCAATATTTCTGAAAATACTTTCACTGTACAGGGAAAACAGATCTGGAGACATTACATATCCCTGTCTCACACCTCTCTTAATAGGCTGATATTGGCTTACTTCATTATCAACACTTATGGCAGATTGTTGTTTCCAATATATGTCTTTTACAAGTCTAAGGTCTTTTCCATCAATCTGTAGATCCTCAAGCATCCTTATCATGTTGACATGTCTCACTTTATCGAAAGCCTTTGTGTAGTCAATAAAGCAAAGGTGTAGATCTTTGTTTACTTCTATAGAACGTTCGATTACGGTTCTCAGTATATACACAGCATTTACTGTACCCTTGCCTTTTACAAAACCACATTGTTCTTCTCCTATTTCAGGTTGTATTTTCCTCCTAACTCTTTGCATGATAATTCTTAGCAAAATCTTCGTGATGTGACTCATTATACTAATTGTTCGATGTTGATCACATTCCAAGGCTCCTGATTTCTTTGGGATTGCAATAAATACAGAATTACATAACTCCTGAGGTATATTTCCAGTATCATATATTGTATTAAGCAGACTGGTAACTTTATCTATTCCATATTCTTCTAAAGCATTAATCATTTCTGTTGTGACGCTGTCTGAACCGGGTGTCTTGCCAGATTTCATATGGTTAAGAGCATTCTGAACCTCCATCTTCAAAATTGCTGGTCCTTCATTATTATTTTGAACATCATACTGTTCGTCTCTGTTATCATCATAAAGGTTTTTCACGTAATCTGACCATACATGTAAGATCTAATCTTTTTCTATTATGACTCTTCCATCTTTTGTCTTTAGGCAGCCTGCTGATGTACTTGTTCTTTGATTAGTAAGCTCCTGAATTCTTTTAGGCATTAGTTTCGCATTTTTACTGTTGTGTTGTTCTTCAATTTCTCTGCAATTTTTCTCAAGCCATGTTTCTTTTGCCTCCTTACATAAGGTTCTGGCTTTTCTGTGAATGTCTTCATATTTGGCATGAATATTTTTGTTCTGTCTTCTTGTTTCCATTAGCTGAAAATTTTCTTCAGTCATCCATGTCTTACGGCCCACTTTCTTTACTTTTAGAATAGTTTTTTCTGCTGCACAACTGATTGAATTCTTCAGCATTTCCCATTGATCATCTACATCTTGAAATAGGATCTCTAGATCAGACAATAAATCAAATTTGTTCTTTACTTCTATGTTAAATTTATCTTGTATTTCTTTGTCAGTTTTCAATTTGTACAAGTCATATTTAGGGTTTCCTGCTGTATACTTGACTTTCTTTACCTTTACCCTCAATGTGCCTATAATTAATCTGTGATCACTGTAACAGTCTGCATTTGGAACTGTTTTTACGACTGTTAACGAATTTCGAAACCTTTTGTTAATCAGGATGTAATCTATCTGGTTTTTAATCCTGCTGTCTGGACTTCTCCGTGTCCATAATCTTCTAGGATGCTGTTTAAACCAGGTGTTTCCTACAACCATTTCTTGTTCTTTTGCCCATTCTACAAGTCTGTATCCTCTTTCATTTCTCTCTCCCAAACCATGGTTGCCTACACTGCATCCATCGCTTTGCTTTCCTATTTTTGCGTTGAAATCACCCATTATGATATTTATTTCTTATTTTTTACAGTTCTTCAAAGCAGACTCCATGTCATTATAAAAGTCCTCTATACTTTCTTCACTGCATTCACTTGTTGGGGCATATACTTGAATGACATTTATTTTAAAAGGTCTTCCGTTTAATTTTACTAATAGAACTATGACACAGCCCGATATCCTTTGACAGAATTTGATGTTTGCTTATCTAATATAATGGCCACACCTCTTTGCTGTTCTTCTCCCCCAGAGTAAATAATCTTACAATCCTCTCCTGTCCTTATACCTGCTCCTTTCCATCTCGTTTCCGATATTCCTAATATGTTAATCTTCTCTCTCTCCATTTATTTTTTGATGTTTTCTAATTTTCCATATATTCTGTCTTATCTAGGTTGATAACCAACCCCATCTGTTGGGCTTTTTCCTTTAAGTGAGTCAATATTTCCAATGTTTTTTCTTTAATTTTCCCCTGTAATATCTATATCATCTGCATAACCAAGCAGCTTGGATGTTCCTCCAATATCACATTCCTCCTTTACCTTCTTACAACTTTCTCTAGAGCCAGATTGAAGAGTAGCGGCGATAGTGCATCATCTTTTTTTCAAGCCAGATGTTATTTGGAAAGGGTCTGATTTCCTGCCTTTATATGTTACTATATTATAGTAATCTTCCATGCATAGTCTGGTTATGTCATTAACTTCCTTGGTATTCCAAATTCCCGCATAGCATTCCATAGACTATTCCTATGGACACTATCATAAGCCTTTTTAAAATCCACAAAAATGTTATGGAGATCTCTTTTATATTCCCAATTTTTCTCGGCTATTTGTCGTAAGATAAATATCTGATCTATTGTTGATCTTTTTGTCTACAACCCGCCTGGTAGTCACCTAATATGTATTCTGAATATGGTTTTAGTCTATTTAGTAATACTGCGGATAGTATCTTATAGCTTATGGACAGTAGTGATATTCCTCTATAATTTTCACACTGGAACTTGTCTCCTTTCTTAAAGATAGGTATCAATAATGACTCTTTCCAGTCATGGGGTAATTCTTCAGTCCTCCAGATTTTTATTATTAGTTCGTATAGCTTTAGATGTAATGCATGGCCACCCGCCTTTATAAATTCAGCAGCAATTCCATCAGCCCCAGTTGCCCTATTATTTTTAAGTCGTGTGATTACATATAGGATTTCTTCAAAATCAGGTTCTTCAATTTGTGGTTCACACGTTAGAACCTCTTCCTGTGGGAAAGTGTTACTTGGAGCTTCACAATTTAGTAATTCAACAAAGTATTCTTTCCATGTGTTGCACATTTCCTCATTGGTATTTATCATATTCCCATTTTTGTCTTTTAAACCATATGTGTTGTGTTGGTGCCCTCGTTTCATTGACTTCAGTTCTTTAAAAAACTTTCTGGATTCGTTTTTCTGGTGATTAGTTTCCATATCTTTGATTATATTACTCATATATTCTCGCTTCTGCTGTCGAACTATTTTTGTAGCCTCTTTACATTCATTTCTATATTGCTCTTCCTTTTGGATGTTGTTGATGTCATTTAGCCATAGCTGTCTGGCATTCTTTTTCCTAATGACTGCTTCTTCACATTTTGGATTGAACCATCTGTTCTTTCTATGCGTGGTTAACACACCGAGACATTCTTCTGCGGTAGATTGAATTGTATTCTTGATGTTCAACCAAGTTTGGTCAACGCTTTCCTCCAACGGGTTTTGTAGAATTTCAAGTTTACATTTTATTTCATCTGCAAATTTCTCTTTGACTGTAATTTCTTGTAGTTTTTCTCTGTTATATGTTGGGTGTAACCTTTGTAGTTTAGCATAGAAAGCTCTCTTAAGTTTTATTTTAAATTTTGCCCCAACGAGGAAGTGGTCGCTGTGGCACTCAGCTCCTCTATAGCTTCTAACTTGTTGTATGTTTGATGCATTTTTGTTGTTAATTAAAATGTGATCTATTTGATTATAGGTTCTCTTGTCACATGATTTCCAAGTTTGTTTATGTATATCCTTTCTTTGCAGTCTGGTACTGCTGATCTGCAGTCCTTTGGCTTCTGCTAGGTTGATGACTCTCCATCCATTATCATTTGAAGTTGTATGTAGGCTTTCCATACCGGCAACTTTTTTATGAGTTTGCTCTCTACCTATTTTTGCGTTGAAGTCTCCCAGCACAATCAGGATGTCCTGTTTGGGGGTTTCTTCTATGACATCTTCCAGATCATTATAAAAGTCTTCTTTAATATCATCTTCTTTCTCTTCAGTAGGTGCATGTACATTAATCATCGTTATATTTTTCCATTTACCTTTTATTCGTAATTTACTAATCCTATCATTAACAGCTTTAAAGTTTAGAACGTTCCCCCATAACTCTTTTTTGATGACAAATCCTGTTCCTAATTCATGTTTATTTTGGGTGTTTCCTCCATATATTATAATCATTCCATTTTGCTCTAAATACCCTCTCCTAGGCCACCTTATTTCTTGAATTGCTGTTAGATCCATTTTATACTCAACCAGCTCCCGGGTTAATTCTTCGGCCGCTCCAGCTCGATATAGTGTCCGTACATTCCAAGTTCCAAATCTCAAAAGTCCTTTAACGTTCCAAGGTCGAGATCCAAATAAGTCAGTCCGAATTCGAGGCTCATGTATCTGTTTCGTAACAAAATGGTTTTTAAAAAGGTGGGGATGTTAACCCCACGCTTCATCCCCCAACCTGGAGGACCAGGGTGTTTCTCTTTGTCTGTTCTCTATCCTTTGACCTGTCCAGCTTGGGAGGCGTTGCTGGTAGCTACGCTACCGCCGGCATAGCTCTCAGGGTCATTGAGAAACTCTAGCTCCCCAACCACGACAAGGTGGAAACACCATCGGGGGAGGATTTAGGTATTAACTTACAAAATATTTTTCTTATCCCCATGATTACAGCAGAAGAACGAACGAACGAACGAACAATCTTTATTTTCAAAGGGTTAAAAATTGGGCACGCAGGCCCGTCTGAAATTCTGCCCTTCTTCTCTATATCCTCTCATACATTGATTCATTCAACATCACTTATGAAGCTAATCTTTGAGAACAAAAGAACAATAAGCATTAAAACGCATGAAAAATAATCAATAATACATGACACACTGAGGCCTATGTTTAACATAGGAATTATAAATACCTAAGGAAGGTGTAACGTGCCATACTTATGGGAATGTTTATTGGCTAGTTGTCGTTTGTTTGTGTGTGTCAGGTCTTAGTCAGATATGAATGAGCTACCATAATGACAAAAGACGGTACTACCTGCTTTCCGTTAGAGCCGAACGTTGGGCGGTGCTTACCAAGCCCGACACCCCACATTGTGCCAACGGCTTCGGACGGAAGAACGCAATTGTGAGGGTAGAAGCCTTATCCTGGTGCGAGGAAATGCAACCTAATGATATAATGTCATTGCAGGGCAGACTAGGCCCTAAGCCTTGTTTAGCAGCTGGTCTAGGATCGAAGCTCCGACAGGCGGACAGTTAGAGCACTTCTTTGCTGATCCGGCAGCTTCTGCAGCTTGTCTTGTTCCAGATGTATAGGTGTTATCTTTCCTTTGGAGTGAACTAGGCAGGCCTAGAGAAGGATCATGCTGCATGGGCAACACATGGTCTCTATATTTTAGCCTAGGCTTTGTGCTATGGAGAGGTATAACTCCATCCCTGGTCTTAACCGGTCTCGGAATCAAAGAGAGAGGTAGCATTTACGGGGTATAAGTCCTTGCCGATTGGCGTAGACATGGGGCGCCACGGGTTGCCTCTGACGGTGGGAGACACCTACAGGTGTCACTGATCAGCTACCGCCCGCCTCAAGCTGGGCAGCTCCCGGCAAATTGGGTGCTGAGCCGCCACAGCCTGCCTGCTTCAATGAGTGCTTGGGGCTAGGACAAAATCCGATTCGCAGGCTGTAAAATCAATGCACCAGGTACTAATAAAAAGAAACATAGAAACCTCAAGCTACGGCTTGCAACCTGGAAAGTAAGAACCATGTCCAGGATTTTCCACTGACTTGACCAATATTGACGATGTGAGAAAAACGGCTGTGATTGATGCCGAACTCAATCGTCTTAACATTGATATAGCTGGCCTGCAGGAGACTCGCCTCGCTGAGGAAGGGTCACTCAGGGAAAACAATTACACTTTCTTTTGGAAGGGAAGAGGGCAGGCAGCAAAAAAGGCAACATGGTGTGGGCTTTGCAGTAAAGAATTCTCTTCTGGGAATGATTGAAATTCCAGCTGGAGGTAATGAAAGACTATTATCCTTACGCTTGGCAACCACCTGTGGTTTTGCCACAATTATTACTGCATATGCACCGACACTTGATTCCTCTGATGATGTGAAGGATTCGTTCTATGAGGAGTTTGACTCCGTGACCAAGGCAGTTCCAAAATCCGACTACATTTATATGCTCGGGGATTTCAATGCTCGTGTGGGCAAGGACTCGAGTTCATGGCCAGTGTGCCTTGGAAAATACAACATCGGTTGTATGAATGAAAATGGGCAAAGGCTGCTGGAGCATTGCACCAGAAATGACCTATGTATTACAAACTTCTTTTTTAAAAACAAAAGAGTTGCTTAAGGTCACATGGAAACATCCAAGATCCCGCCATTGGCACCAGCTGGACTTTATCATCACACGGAGACAACATCTGAACCATACATCATTGACTCGAAGCTACCACAGTGCTGACTATGATACGGATCATTCTTTGGTTGTTGCAAGGGTTAGACTGAGACCAAAGAGAACCTACATAGCTAAACACAAATCTAGCTTCAGGAGTAATATTAATAACACTCACGATCCTGAAAAGTGCTTTGAGTTTCAACAGCAACTTGAAGACGCTTTCACTGATACACCAGAAAATTGTACAGTAAATGAAAAGTGGGGTCAACTTAAGGAAACTCTTTATAAAACTGCCGTATGGGTTTATGGCACTGTGTATCATAAGAGGCAGGACTGGTTTGCGGCAAACAGCCAGACACTGCAGCCGTTGATTGATAAGAAAAAGATAGCTCTCTTAAGAAACAAGGAAAGACCAACGCGTAACACTCTGAGTGAGCTGAAGCAAGCTAGGAAGGATGTGCCAAAGGCTGCCAGGCAGTGTGCGGATGACTATTGGATCAAGTTGTGTGAGTCCATTCAAATCGCAAGTGATAAGGGAAACATCAGAAGCATGTACGAAGGGATAAAGAAAGCCTGTGGTCCAATGATCAAAAGAAGTGCACCATTGAAAACCTTGACTGGAGAAATCATCACTGATAAGAAACAGCAGATGAATAGATGGGTAGAGCATTATTTGGAGCTTTACTCAAGTGAGACCAAATTAGCGGATGATGCCCTCAACGCCACTGAGGCTTTACCAACACTTGACCACCTGGACACACTTCCCACCATAACAGAAGTTAAGTGTGCTATAAATGAACATGCATCTGGCAAGGCTCCAGGTAATGATGGGATTCCAATGGAGGTTATCAGGAAAGGGCAAGACACACTTACTCTACAGATCCACAGAAGACAGAAGACACAGATTATGTCACAAGGTGCACATGGGGTACCATAAATCTTTATTGACGACGCCGAACTAGAGATAGTAGACCATTTTACATATCTAGGATCAGAGGTAAATAGCAAATTATCCCTAGATCAGGAAATCATCATCCGGATTGGTAAGGCAGCAACAACAATGAACAGGTTAAGAAAAAGAGTATGGAAGAACAGGAAACTTACTGCCAAAACAAAAGTCCTTGTCTATCAATCCTGTGTCCTTAGTACTCTTCTTTATGGCAGTGAAACCTGGACAACTTACTCACACCAAGAGAAACGTTTAAACAGCTTTCATATGCGGTGTCTGCGAAGAATTCTTGGTATTAAGTGGCAAGACAAAATTACAAATACTGAAGTATTGGAAAGATCAGGGTGTGTGACGGTTTATTTCATGCTCAGTCTTCGTAGACTTAGATGAATAGGACATCTGAGGAGAATGGATGACGGTAGAATACCAAAGGACATCTTTTTTGGTGAATTACAGATGGGTAAGAGATCTCTGGGTCGGCCTCTACTACGATACACAGATGTGTGTAAACAGGACATGATTGATACAGGCATTGATAATGCACATTGGGAGCAAGTGGCCGCTGAACGTGTTGCATGGAGGGCAAATATCAGAAATGGAATAAGGACAAAGGAGAAAATTATTGCAGATAAGTCACACACTGAGCGTGTGAGACGTAAGATGGTGCATGATAGTGGAAATGACAACGCATGCAACCACTGTGGACGAACATTTACAGCGCCAATTGGCCTTATCAGCCACATGCGCTACCGGCATGGATAGTAGTTATTATGCCTTTTTGAAGCACAACCTATCGTCTGTCAAGACGGCAAGGTGCCAATGAATGAATGCTCCAACAACTGATTATAGTGATGAACAGCTAGAAGAATACTATGAAGACCTACAACGAACACTGAAAGTTGTAAAATCATCAGAGGTCCTAATTGTCATGGGAGACATGAAAGCAAAAGTTGGAAAAAATAAATATAAGCAGATAGTAGGGCAGTATGGTATGGGAAACAGAAACGACAGAGGAGACCGGCTGATACAGCAGTGTGAAGAAAACAATCTTATTGTTCGATGTGCAATGAGGATGATCTGTCGACTAACTAACTAACTACTGTGGCGGTCTCATTAGTAAATACTCAAATTAAAATTGTCACAGGACTGCGAAGACGTGGAAGCGGTACATCCGGTACCATCATCACCATGGCGTGCAGACGCCAGCGTAATGAAAGACCGTTAATCCACAGAATCGTAGGTGTCGTCCCCCAAATAGCAGCCGCGACTTGGCAGTATGCCAGACAATGGATTGGATATCTGTTTGGGGGGGGGGGGGGGCGACAGGCGAGAAATCCTGCTCCCCGTCCACGAAGAATGAGTCCCCCAAGTAGCATCAGCGACTTGGAGGTATGTCACACAAGATATTGGACACATATTTGGAGGGGCGACAGCAGGGAAATGCTCCCCCATCACCACGCCCACGACCAGCATGTGGGGATGAAGGGATGGACCACGTTGTGAAGAGAAACCAGAGTAACAATGTCATCGTGTCCATTAGGGACCGTCGTTAACATCGTGCACGGAGCTTGCAGTGTTGAAACATTGTATATATTGCATTAACAAGTACATTTTATTATTTTTAGCAGTAAAAGTATTTCATACTTTAGGATGTCAAATTATTGTGTTAACTGTGTCATTATATTAAACATTTAACAATTAATGAATGTAACTAATTGCTTCTCTAGAAAAACGTTTGCGAGTTATGTCCCTTGCATACAATAAAATGAATATTATGTTCCCGTGAAAAAGAGGTATTTGTTTTTCCTTATATTTCGCTTACCAAGTGCACAGGCCGCCATGAGCGCGATAGCGAATGGTTAGCCAGTAGATCATGTAATTGAGTCCCCACTGTTGCTCCCGGGTTGATTGATTGATTGATTGATTGATTTAGGAACCGACATCATAGCATTCGGGACATTCCCATAAGCTTCATTCATGTGACATTCCCGGGTTGACTCAGCCGAAACTAAGCACCATGAAATGTTCTGGAAAGTAAAGGCGAAGTGTGCGCTATTGACCACATCACGCATTGAGTGCCAATTGTTTTACAAAAATGTGGCACTGCCAGCTGAAGGGAATAACATACACACCAAACTAGTACCAGATGAGGAGATTCGGATTTTAGTGTTGTATATACAGTACTCCATTGTTTACACCTGTCATGACAGATGCATTGTCAGTGCCGAGTGCAACAAGTCTTTGCAACTCAAGCCCATTCTTGTTTCAACAATCTTTTAACGCACTGCGTATTGCCGGCACGTGTCACTCACTTCACCTGAATCGTATCAGGAGGATGGATGATGGTAGAATACCAAAGGACATCTTTTTTTGGTGAATTAGAGATGGGTAAGAGATCTCTGGGTCAGCCTCTACTACGATACACAGATGTGTGTAAGCGGGACATGATTGATACAGGCATTGATAATGCACATTGGGAGCAAGTGGCCGCTGAACGTGTTGCATGGAGGGCAAATATCAGAAATGGAATAAAGACAAAGGAGAAAATTATTGCAGATAAGTCACACACTGAGCGTGTGAGACGTAAGATGGTGCATGATAGTGGAAATGACAACGCATGCAACCACTGTGGACGAACATTTACAGCGCCAATTGGCCTTATCAGCCGCATGCACTACCGGCATGGATAGTAGTTATTATGCCTGTTTGAAGCACAACCTATCGTCTGTCAAGACGGCAAGGTGTCAATGAATGAATACTCCAACAACTGATTATAGTGATGAACAGCTAGAAGAATACTATGAAGACCTACAACGAACACTGAAAGTTGTAAAATCATCAGAGGTCCTAATTGTCATGGGAGACATGAACGCAAAAGTTGGAAAAATTAAATATAAGCAGATAGTAGGGCAGTATGGTATGGGAAACAGAAACGACAGAGGAGAACGACTAATACAGTTCTGTGAAGAAAACAATCTTATTGTTTGCAACACATTTTTCCAACATAACCCTAGGAAACTGTATACGCGGAAAAGCCCTGGCGCTAGAACAAGAAACCAAAATGGCCACATTATGATTAGAAATAGATTTAAAAATAATGTTAAAAAATGCCAAAACATACCCTGGTGCTGATATCAACTCTGACCATAGTCCTGTAGCTTTAAAATTACAAATGAATTTTAATAACCCAGGAACAAGGAAATCGAAGACACCTCAAGTAGATATATCGGCATTGAAACAACCAGAAATAAGACAACTATACCTAGTTGAAGTCAAAAATAGATATGATGGGCTAATAATTGAGAATATGGAACAATATCGACGTGAAAATCCCGAGGATAAAATTAATATAAAATGGGAAAGTATAAAAACCAGTATTCAGATTGCAAATACCACCTTGCCAGTGAAGATTAATTTTAAAAAAAACCAATTATGGATAACCGATGAAATCTTGAGTATTATTTGTCAAAGAAAAAAAAGCAAAGAACACTCCAGAGTATATAGTAATAGATAGATAAATACGTCACATGTGTAGAGTTGTCAAAGAAGAGTGATTGCAGAAACAATGCAAAGAAGTAGAGGATTTGGAAGGAAAACACCACTCGAAAGAATTACATGAACATATAAAAAGATTTACAAAGAAGAAAAATAATATAACAGGAAGTGGTTGTATCAGAGGAAAAAATGGCGAAATTATAATTAATAACACTGACATAATAAAAAGATGGACAGAGTACACAGAAGATTTGTTCTGGGACAACAGGGTCAATAGACCAACATTGTATAATACTCAAGATGGACCAAAAATACTAAAGGCTGAAGTAGAAAAGGCTGTTAAAAGATGAAAGAAGGAAAAGCTGCAGGTTCTGACAAGATAACCATGGAGATGATAAAATCCTTATCCAGCTTTGGCATTGAAACTATCACAGAATTATGTAATGATATATATAATACTGGGTACACCCCCAAGGATTTGAAAACGTCCATTTTCATCACACTACCGAAGAAGCCAAGAGCTGTTGATTGTGAGGATTACAGAACTATTAGCCTAATGAGCCACATAACTAAGATACTACTCAAGGTCATACAAGAAAGAATTCAACATAAAATAGATGAGGAAGTAGCTGAAGAACAATTTGGGTTCCGCAAAAATAGCGGCACCAGAGAAGCAATTATCTGTTTGAGGATGTTAATTGAAAAATATATAGAAGTTCAAAAAAGTATATATGTTAGTTTTATAGACTACAAGAAAGCTTTTGATAGAGTACAGGATGAACGACTAATTACGTGCCTTCAAGATATAGGAGTAGACGGAAAGGACATCAGACTTATTAGTAACTTGTACTGGGAACAAGTGGCGTCTATTAGATGCGGTAATAACTATTCGTCACCTATAGAGATAAAAAGAGGAGTACGGCAGGGATGTGTACTGTCCCCAAGCCTCTTCAACCTATACACAAAAAGAATTTTCAAACAAGTTGACATGCCTGGACTTAACATCAGTGGAAGAATCATAAACAATCTTAGATATGCTAACGATACTGTGTTACTAGCAGAAAGTGAGCAAGAGTTGCAAGACCTAGTGGAAGAAGTTAACAGGCACAGTGCAGAATGTGGCTTAGATATTAACATCCAAAAAACAAAAACTATGATAATTAGCAGTGAAAAGGAAAGGTCATCAATGAACATTACAGTAAACGGGCAGATACTAGAACAAGTAACAAGTTTCTCCTATCTTGGACATATAATAACAGATGATGGCAGAAGTGAAATGGAAGTAAAAAGAGAATAGGAATGGCCAAAAATGCTTTCAACGGCATGAAATCAGTATTAGCATCTAGAGAGATTAATAACGCATTAAAAATGAGAATTGTCAAATGCTATGTATATTCAACGCTACTGTATGTCGCGGAAGCCTGGACATTGAACAAGCAGCTAGAAAGTCGCATACAAGCCCTAGAGATATGGATATACAGACGAATAGGTCGTATTTCATGGAAACAAAAACAATCAAATGCAGAAGTCCTAGAAAAACTGGGAATGAAGAGAGAGGTGATGAAAGAAATAAAGAGGAGACAAGTGAAATATTTTGGCCACGTTAAAAGACATGATACTCTTATAAAAACCATACTGGAGGGCAAGGTTGAGGGCAAGCGAGCAAGAGGCAGACAACGATATTCAAGTGGGAGGATAACATCAAGAGATGGACGAACGTCAACCTGACAGAATGTACAGACAAGGCAAGAGACAGACAGTGTTGGAGATCCATTGCAGCCAACCTTCATTGTGGAGACGGCACCTGATTGATTGATTGATGGATCTGTGCGGGGAGCGCATCCACAGAGGCAGCGGATTGATCGCGTATCGGAATCGATGGATACAATAGATGTCTTTGTTTAATATGAATTTTAATTGCCATATAAAATATTGCCCATGAATCAGCATAGTTTCATCGCTAAACTTACTCGAATTGTGGTTGAAAAACAGATTTTCTGTGAATATGTGACTTTATAAATTGGAAACACACGGGTCATGACAGCCGCGCATACTGATTGCGCTACACTTTTCAACACACAAAACGTGCGATTTGACCTACTAAAGTTAAAGAGAACACAAGTTTAAAGATCATTAATAATTTATTTCTATACTTGTACTATTTTGTAATCATTTAACATGACGGAACATATTTTTGAAGTCAGTTTTCATATGACCGTTTGAGACAATCTCGCACTCATAGACGCGCACGACCGCTGGTGAAGGTAATCGGACACACTGGAGAGTTCCACTTACGGGTGAATAGCATGAGAAATCGCAACTCGTCTCACCTTCACAAAATTGTGAATATCTTCACTTAGAAGTGACATACAGGCATCATTGTGGTACCATTAGATTTTGAATTTCAAGGCCTATCTCATTAGTAAATACTCAAATTAAAATTGTCACAGGACTGCGTAGACGTGGGAGCGGTACATCAGGTACCATCATCACCATGGCGTGCAGACGCTAGCGTAATGAAAGACGGTAAGTGTCGTCCCCCAAATAGCAGCCGCGACTTGGCAGTATGCCAGACAATGGATTGGACATCTGTTTGGGGGGGGGGGGGGGCGTCAGGTGAGAAATCCTGCTCACCGTCCACGAAGAATGGGGCAAGGAGGGGATGGACCACGTTGTGAAGAGAAACCAGAGTAACAATGTCATCTTGTACATTAGGGATCTTCGTTAACATCGTGCACGGAGCTTGCAGTGTTGAAACATTGTATATATTGCATTAACAAGTATATTTTATTATTTTTAGCAGTAAAAGTATTTCAAACTTTAGGATGTCAAATTATTGTGTTAACTGTGTCATTATATTAAACATTTAACAATTAATGTATGTAACTAATTGCTTCTCTAGAAAAACGTTTGCGAGTTATGTCCCTTGCATACAATAAAATGAATATTATGGTCCCGTGAAAAAGAGGTATTTGCTTAAATTTCGCTTACCAAGTGCACAGGCCGTCGAGAGCATAGCGAATGGTTAGCCCGTAGATCATGTAATTGAGTCCTCACTATTGCTCCCGGGTTGATTCAGCCGAAACTAAGCACCATAAAATGTTCTGGAAAGTAAAGGCGAAGTGTGCGCTATTGACCACATCACGCATTGAGTGCCAATTGTTTTACAAAAATGTGGCACTGCCAGCTGAAGGGAATGACATACACACCTAACTAGTACCAGATGAGGAGCTTCGGATTTTAGTGTTGTATATACAGTACTCCATTGTTTACACCTGTCATGACAGATGCATTGTCAGTGCCGAATGCAGACGCCAGGGTCATGAGCAGCCTTTAATGCAGAGAATTATCGGTGTCGTCCCCCAGCTAACAGGCGCGACTTGGCGATATCTTAGACAATGCTTTGGTCAACCGTTTGGCGGACGCCAAGCAGTCAATCCTGGTCTCCGACAAGGAAGAAATAACGTCACAGGGTCCATATCTTTATTTCCGAAGACGTGGAAGGAGATCTAATGCTCAGAATTAGAGGAAGAACAATTCGAAGGCTCCGCGAAATGGGGCAATACAAAGAAGAAGAAGAAGAAGAAGAAGAAGAAGAAGAAGAAGAAGAAGAAGAAGAAGAAGAAGAAGAAGAAGAAGAAGAAGAAGAAGAAGAAGAAGGCCCGAGAGGTGCGGCGTGACGACAGAGTGCCGTGCTTCATGGAGGAAGTGTACACACACACACACACACCGGAGCCCATTTTATTCTCTAATATTTCTGTAGCTGTATGAGAGTAAGTTTGGTCAGAACAATCAAGGCGCCTACTTGCAGTTACCGGCTAACGTGAACAAGAAGAACAAGAATCTTTTTTTTTTTTTTTTTTTTTTAAACTTTTATTGAGTGTTAAAATCGTTGCAAAATGTGTTGTTCGTGTTGTTACAGAGCGTTGTATGTGGGCGTGTAGGTGACATATGCGCAAAATTTTCCAACATTTTATACATTTGAACATTTCTTCATTGACATTGTTGTAAGGAAATATTTTAACACAAACGCGTGATGGTAGTGCGTCGTTGTTATTTCCCCTGCCGCCTCGCTCTCCTGTCAGCTCCAAAACTCCTACCAAATACCATCACCACCCCTCGGTGATGATGAACATGGCGGCGCAGAACCAACCGGTGAGGGTGGCAGCAGAAAACAACAATCACAGTATCAAAAAGGTGCGAAAGGGGGATGTGACAGTTTACGGGTTTACAAAGCCATATATATTAATAGTGATTACAATGATAATAGTGCAAATAACAACCAAATACATAAATAATAATAATGACAAAGAATAAAACTGCTAAGGGTGATAAACAATAACATTTAACAATTAACAGCAATGATAATAACAACAATGATAATAATAGTTAAAACATGTGATTCCATTTGCTAAAATGATCTTCTTAGGAATGGTGTTTACATGAAATACATCTATAATAATAATGACAACGAATAAAACTACTAAGGGTGATAACAGCAATGCTAATAAAACGCAATGATAAAAATAGTTATGATAATTGATCACATTTTCCAAACATGTGATTCCATTTGCTAAAACGATTTTCTTAGGGATGGTGTTAAAACATGGCAGGTACATACAATAACAATTGCATCCTGCACTGTTCAAAAATATAGTAGGTGTAAAGGGAGTTGGTTATCTTTTTTCTCCTTTTTTTTCTTCTCTTAATTGTAAGGGTTCATTCATTTTTTCCCTTTCTCTTTTTTTTTAAAAAATAAACAAACATTGTATCAACATAACTATTTACAATCTCATTGGTTTGGTAAACATCTGTGATTTTGTGTTCCTTCTTTCAACATTCACTCACTTTTTCCTGTTTCTTTCTCGCACTTATGTGTATTACATTTTAAATTCAGAAGAAGAACACGCAAAACTCAGGTCCTGTATGACATCACACTGATGTTGGACAACAGGATGCCTTCATCCGACATACAGGACTTCGCGTTGGAGCTCAAGCCAACGAACACAAGCAAGAAAGCAAGCAAGCAAGAAGAAGAACAAGAAGGGGGATAACTGGCTGATAACGTTGTGAAGAGAGTAACAAATGTTAGGGCGTCCATTGCGGACCATCGTTAGCATCGTGCACGGAGCTTGCAGTGTTGAAACATTGTATATATTGCATTAACAAATATATTTTATTATTTTTAGCAGTAAAAGTATTTCAAACTTTAGGATATCAAATTATTGTGTTAACTGTGAATAGGTGGTGTCATTATATTAAACATTTAACAAGTAATGTAACTAATTGCTTCTTTAGAAAAAGGTTATGTCCCTTGCAAACAATAAAATGAATATTATGTTCCCTTGAAAAAGAGGTATTTGTTTCCCCTTAAATGTCGCTTACCAAGTGCACACAATATAAAATGACACAAAGTAGTGCAGCTTTACATAACACAGTTAAGACACATACAGAACGTTGCGGCGATTAGTCTTCATCAGCAAACAAACACATTTACAAACACAACATATAGTCAAGGAGAACTCCTGTGACTACATCAGAAGGTGACGACAGGACGAGAAGAACAAAAAATGGAAAAATGGAAGCAATGAAGAGAAAATGAGAATTGAAAAACAATGTTAATTGAAAAGAATGTTAGTTGAAGAAAATGTTTAATTGAAAAAATGTTAATAGAGAAAAATCTTCATACTCACCTAAACCGTTCGGATCTGTAAGTAACCAAGAAAATCTCGGGTGTGTTGTTATACCCGGTACTGGGTGTTACGGTTCAGTGAGCCCATAGAAAGAAGGGGGCGGGGTAGGAGGCGTGTACTAACCAAAACGCCATTGTATTATTATAGGGGCGAGTCTTAAGGTCTGGGTGGACTGATATGCGTGAACACGCGTACATACATAGACACACCTCAACAGACAAAATGCTAGTGTATGTGGACATGTGCAAAGTATATGCAAGAAGAGAGAGAGAGAGAGAGAGAAAGAGAGAAAGAGAGAGAGGGAGCGAGAGAGAGACAAAGAGAGACAGAGAGAGAGAGAGAGAGGAAAAGTGCCTGCGACATACCACATGAGGCATGAGGAGCGCGTCGGTCTACACGTACGAAGTTTTACTCATACTGTACCCTACGAAATAGTCAGTGTGGTTGATTGTCATACACCACACTTCAGGAGCCACTCGCCCAGTGCTTGAGTTGTCGGGGCTATGTAAGATCCAACCACTGGCAATGCACGTGAAGTAGGTATGCACAGAGAAGCAAGATGTAAGGGGAGAGAGAGAGAGAGAGAGAGCGATAGAGAGAGAGGGAGAGAGGGAGAGAGCGAGAGAGAGCGAGAGAGGGGGAGAGCGAGAGAGAGCGAGAGAGAGAGGGAGAGCGAGAGAGAGAGAGCGAGAGAGGGAAAGAGTGGGAGAGCGAGAGAGAGAGAGAGAGCGAGAGATGGTTAGAGCGAGAGAGAGAGGGGGAAGAGCGAGAGGGAGAGAGAGGGAGAGAGCGAGAGAGAGCGAGAGAGAGAGAGAGGGAGAGAGAGGGAGAGAGAGGGAGAGAGAGAGGGAGAGAGAGGAAGAGAGAGGGAGAGAGAGAGGGGGAGAGAGAGAGGGAGAGAGAGAGAGGGAGAGACAGGCCGTCATGAGCGCGATAGCGAATGGTTATCCCGTAGATCATGTAATTGATTCCCCACTATTGCTCCCGGGTTGACTCAGCCGAAACTAAGCACCATGAAATGTTCTGGGAAGTAAAGGCGAAGTGTGCGCTATTGACCACATCACGCATTGAGTGCCAATTGTTTTACAAATATGTGGCACTGCCAGCTTAAGGGAATAATATACACACCTAACTAGTACCAGATGAGGAGATTCGGATTTTAGTGTTGTATATACAGTACTCCATTGTTTACACCTGTCAAGACAGATGCATTGTCAGTGCCGAGTGCAACAAGTCTTTGCAACTCAAGCCCATTCTTGTTTAAACAATCTTTTAACGCATTGCGTATTGCCTGCACATGTCACTCACTTCAACTGAATCGTATTAAAGGGGGTTATATTACGTGAATATTGTGCATTAATGTACTTAGACTGTTTTACTCCCTCGCATCTGTTCAAATTCGGCTTTTTAGTGTTACCAAAATGATTTTTAAAGTAATTTTTACCCACCCCAAAAAAGCACCAGAAAGCATCCCAAAAAAATTGTGAAGCACCAAATTCGCGCGGCCGCGCAAAATGCACAATTTAGGCACTAAATGACTTCAAAAAGCACTAAATTTAGTGCGAAAAGCGTCAAAATGGCTGTTTCTCTGGCTTCTGTATGTCGTCTCTGTTAGCCTTGTGTTCAGATTCTAATGATTTCTAGTAGAGATTTCAAGTAATGATTTCTTGTAATGATTTCTAGTAGAGATTTCTAATTGTGATTTCTAGTAGAGATTTCTAGTAGAGATTTCTAGTAGAGATTTCTAGTTGTGATTTCTAGTTAGTTAGTTAGTTAGTTAGTCGACAGATCATCCTCGTTGCACATCGGACCATTCGGTCCATAAGTGCTCGGATCCCCTCCTCAGCAAATCCCGCAGCGTGTAGCGGCTAACGACGCCAGTTCTGTGTTGGTTTATCAATCTTCTTTGGCTTCCTGCGTAGTGTTCTTGTTTGGCCACCCCTCTTTTAATTTGCTGCTCTCGCAGTCTGGCCATTGTTGTAGATTCACAGTCATCACTTGGTTCTTGCGAAAGTCTCACTTCTCGTAGAGCATTCAGAATGTCAGCCTGGTCCATGGCGCGTCCGCCCTCCACAGTAGCCTCACCTGCGAGCTTGTCAGCCCGCTCATTTCCTTGTACTCCCGCATGACCTGGCACGAAGATGAAACTAATCTTTGCCAGCCAAGACCGCTCCAGAGGCAGCAACCATTCTCTTCGGATCGACCCCTCCTCTATCCTCTTGATCATGTTCATTGAGTCGCTAAGGAAACAAGCCCTAGTGAATGTCTGTGTCTCAAGCCATGTTATTGCTTTACTTACTGCCACGACTTCCATGGTCAGGCTACTTGTGGTTTCAGTGAAAGCACCAGAATCCTCCTTCACAATTCTCCCTCCGGCCCGAGCTGTAAAGGCCCATGAGCTTCTCACATGTCGGACGACCGACCCATCTGTGTAGATGACCGCGTCACTGTCTAGCGAATTCTCGAAAATCAACGCTTGTACTTCAGCCTCCACAGCAGCCGGATTTTCTTGTCTGCATTTTCTATCTAGTTGGATGCAAACTGAAAAGGATGTGCAGAAGTCTGTTGGCACTTGCACCCACTCCTCGCCAGGTTCTAAGTCCTCAAGTGAACACACCTGTTGAAGAATGTCTTCGGCTTGACCCATCCACGACCGTCCTCTTTTTAACCTGCTGCCCTTCACCTTCCTAATTTCACTATGCAGTGGATGCTGTGTGTTTGCGTTAATTCTGAGGTAGGCGCGTGCCCTGCAAACTTGCATTCTCTCTTCAATGGTTGGAAAATCAAGAAGGTAGCGCATCGCCCTGCATGCTGTATCTCTTGTACATCCAAGAATAATGCGCATAGCTTCATTCTGTATCCTTTCCATCCTTTCTATCTGCTTATGGCTGAGAGTCAGGATTGCCATTGCATACTCCAAAACAGACATGACCAGCCCCTCGTACAGAAGACATAGATGGCGCTGCTCACAGTTTGCTGCCGCCATCACCCGCATCGCTGCCAAGCCCCACTTGGCCTTTGTTATCACCTGGTCTATGTGCACATTATAAGCAAGGCTTCGATCAAACCGTATCCCCAGATAATTCATTGCCTGCGTTCTTTCCACCGTCTCTGAACACAGCATTACAGTTGGTGTTGGATTGTTGACAATATGATTATTCAACGAGAACCAAGTCACTGTTGCCTTTGTTGGGTTGACCATTGCCCCAGCTTCATCACACCAAGTACTTATGCGATTGAGTTCGGTTTGTAGTTCCACAGCAACCTCCTCTCTATCCTTACCCTGACGATACACTAAAACATCATCGGCATATGACAATGTCCTGCCAGGTCCAGTGATCTGCTCACTGGTGATTCTCACTGTGTAGGCGTTGAACAGTACCGGAGATAATGGTGATCCCTGTGGTAGGCCAGGATATATTGTTGTTGGTTCCGAAGTCCAACTGCCACATCTAAAAACTACTTTCCGTTGGAAGAGGGCTGCAGCGATCCAACTAAGGAGGAATGGACTTACGTTTAGTTCAAGAAGCTGAAACATTAAAAAATCCAGTGGTACTCTGTTGTATGCGTCCTCAAGATCAATCGCTGCAGCAACAGTTTCAGTGCCTGAGTGGAAACCTTCATAGACATCATGGGCAAAGACTGCTGCATTGGTCCAGGTTTCTCTTTTTGGACGGTACCCACCCAGGGTAGGTGGGAAAACACCTTGCCTCTCTAGTTGGCTTGATATTTTCCTGGCAATTACCTTCTCCAGCAGCTTGCCTACTGTATTCTGCATGGTTATAATTCGATATCCCTGAATTTTTGTGTGGTCTTTGTCAGGCTTCGGCAAGGGAATCAGATAGCTATGTAACCATTCCTCCTTGATGCTAGCACTCCCTATACTGTTGTTGTACATGTCTGCTAGTTTCTCTAGCTCATTGTCGGTACACCTATTTATGTCGTCGTATCTTATGCCATCAGGACCTGGAGCACTGTTTTTTGATCGTCGAAGCACAGCCTTGATTTCTTTCACTGTCACTGTGTCTTCATCCGAAGTGTTCTGGGCCTTGCATCTGTCTGAGGTGACCTCCTTGGCCAGATTCCGGCCTCCCATGTCTGTCTGGTTGCTCTGCTCAAGGTAGCGTTCAAAGAGGGCTTTGCCCTTGTCCTCATCAGTCCTCTGCCAGATGAGGTCAGCACCTTGGAAGTCAGAAATGCTCTTATTCTTGACTACCCCACTCATGCTTTTATGTAGTCGCCAGAACAATTTCAGTGACTTGTCTGTGCTTACTCTTTGACACACCTCTGCCCATTTTTCGCTTTTAACCACCTTGACCAGTTTTTTGAAATAGCTTACTTTTGTGTGCATCTCTCTTTCTAAGTGCAAGCAGGGACTAGGATGACCAGCTCTGTTCTTCTTGGCATTTTGCCATCTCCTTCCAGCACTACGCTTATCCACCCAAGCCTTCTCCACCTCGAAACTCCACCACGGTGGCTGCTCCCAGCTTTTTCTCCTGCCCTGAAACGTTCTGCGCTTGTCACGTCTTATTTTGCTCACCACATCTTGCCCTGTACTGTCATACTGGAACGTCTTTACCTTTAGCTTGTGCTGCCTGGTTCTGCCTTTCTCCACCAATATGCTGCACGGGTGGTGGTCGCTGCCATGGTGTCCTAGGACACCCCATCTACACACTGTAGTGAGTGAAGGTGAAACTAGCGCCAGATCAATAGTACTGTCCTCATCGCCTGGACGGCTTGCTGTCCTGGTGACACAGCCACTGTTGATACAAACCAGGTCGATGGTTTCCAGTGCAGTCTCGAGCTCCTCCCCTTGTGTATTGGAGGAAGTGTTTCCCCATGATCTGCCTTTAGCGTTGAAGTCACCACAGAAAATAACATTTCTCTCGTGGCCTAATATGCCACTTAAGCACTGCCACTTCTGGGCGTCCACACTCGCATTGCGGGCATAAACATTAACCAACACGAATGGTATACTGGAATGAACTCTCAACGCCTGTATTTGTATATCGTCACTGTCCCAACTGGACATGTCTAGCTCTGACACTACCATGCTGTCGCGAACGAGAATCGCCGTTCCCAGATGTCGTCTGTTGTAGAAACATTTGAAGCCGGCAATTCGGAGTAGCTGATCGCCCAGTCTCGTCTCCTGGAGTGCTACAATGTCGTTCCTGTAAACTAGGGTTTCTAAAATAGAGCCCCGTTGTTTTACACTGGCACAGTTCCAATATAGAATACGGATGTTCATGAGTCCTAGACGGTGACACTTGAGTCTAAAACGTCTCAAACCCCCGCGCTTACCTTGCTTCTTTGTCCCTGCGCGGCTACCACGATTTCTAGCAAAGATTTCCACGTGAGATTTCTAGTAGAGATTTCTTTAATGTGATTTCTTGTAGAGGTCTCTAGTAGAGATTTCTACTAGAGATTTCTAGGAATGATTTCTAGTACATATGTCTAGTTGTGATTTCTAGTAAAAATTTATAGTAGAGATTTCTAGTAACGATTTCTGGTAGAGATTTGTAGTAGAGACTTTTAGTAATGATTTCTAGCAGAGATTTGTAGTAATGATTTCCAGTAGTTATTTCCCATAGATGTTATATAGGAAAGGTGGGGAAATGCATGATTGCCAGTGCCAGTTGCCAAGAGGCTTGATGATGATGTTGTTGTTGATGATGATGATGATGATGATGATGATGATGATGATGATGATGATGATGATGATGATGATGATGATGATGATGATGATGATGATGATGATGATGATGATGATACATACTGCAGAATCACCTAGTGTGGGTTGACTGTGAAGCCTGAAAACTTCCAGAAGTTAGCCTAAAGAAGTTAGCCTACTTCCAGAAGTTAGCCTAAAGAAGTTAGCCTAATCTACTTTTGAGAAAATGCAGACTGTGTTTTCACAGTTTCACGGCAGACTATTACAGGTCGAACATATCAAGAACGCATAGGACGGATGTTTACGAGGGAAAATGGTCGCCTGCACGGGTCGGTTTAGCACTGAAGATGATTTTTATTGATTCTGCCAAGGAAGCAAACATATTTTCCTATCTTAAATTAATAATTGTTTGCCTGACAATTTTCAGCTTGTTCCTGACCGGACAGTCAGTGATGGTGGAGTTTAAGACTGACGCATGCGCAGGTCAGACAAATGAGATAAACTTCCTGGAACATGTGGTGGTGGTTGTCAGTGTTGAGCATCAGCGGAGGGGGAATGTTTACGCTGAACTGAAATCTCCTATGGGTCAGTTGTTGTTGTTGTTGTTGTTGTTGTTGTTGTTGTTGTGTTTTTGCGTGTTTTTGTTTTTTGGTGGTTACTATACACGTGGCCGCAAAAAATTGTTGACTTCTGTGCCCAACAACAATATCAAGAGCTGCATGTCTCAGGAACTGAAAAAATAGTCATCATGGGTCATACCAATATTAGCATGGGCGGTCATGTTACGCCATCTCACACGATCACCAGAGTCGTGGATCAGCTCTGTGTTCTTGTCTCCACCATGCCATGTGGCTAAGTCGTCCAGATATTTACTTCTCTGCTTGCCCTTGTTCTTTCCTCTCTCTATATTTCCAGTTGTCACACAGTTTTTCTGTTTACTTCTCAAAACGTGCCCAAAAATTGTTTACTGTCTGCATCTAATTTCTCAAATCAGTTTACGGTTTTCATTCTTTTCTCGTAGGACTTTATCATTGGTGTCTTTTTTTTTTTTTTTTTTGTTCTCTGATCATAGTATTCTTTGCATTTTCCCCAGAAACCACATTTCCACTGCCATTAGATGTTTCTCAGCTTGCTTGCTCATTTTCCACTCTTCACACCCATACTTCTTTTTCTGCGATCATCCGGATTTTTTTTTTCTTTTCCGGACGTGATTGCGTTGTGCCTGTTTACAGCAGAGCTGCGTTCTTGCGGCGTTTAGCCGACACATCCGACTTCTACGGGACATCCATACAATATTCGACGTTCTATCTGAAGTACTTTGGCCATATTAAACGTCACGTGGTTTAAAAAGAGCAGCGAAGGAAGAAATGTCTCTAAGAGACGCAATCTCCTGGTTGTCACATTGTTGTCTGGATGCTCTCTTCTAAATGGTTCCTTCTTTTGTCTAAATCAGTGTTTCCCAACGTGGGGCCCACGCCCCACAGGGGGGCAATTCGATTGTTAAGGGAGGCAATTAGAAAATGGAAGAAATTGGCTGGATATAACAAAACGGGGAGACTTGAGACTGAAGTTAACTAAATTGGAATCTGGGGATACGGTTTGATCGAAGCCTTGCTTATAATGTGCACATAGACCAGGTGATAACAAAGGCCAAGCGGGGTTTGGCAGCGATGCGGGTGATGGCGGCAGCAAACTGTGAGCAGCGCCATCTATGTCTTCTGTACGAGGGGCTGGTCATGTCTGTTTTGGAGTATGCAATGGCAATCCTGACTCTCAGCCATAAGCAGATAGAAAGGATGGAAAGGATACAGAATGAAGCTATGCGCATTATTCTTGGATGTACAAGAGATACAGCATGCAGGGCGATGCGCTACCTTCTTGATTTTCCAACCATTGAAGAGAGAATACAAGTTTGCAGGGCACGCGCCTACCTCAGAATTAACGCAAACACACAACATCCACTGCATAGTGAAATTAGGAAGGTGAAGGGCAGCAGGGTAAAAAGAGGACGGTCGTGGATGGGTCAAGCCGAAGACATTCTTCAACAGGTGTGTTCACTTGAGGACTTAGAACCTGGCGAGGAGTGGGTGCAAGTGCCAACAGACTTCTGCACATCCTTTTCAGTTTGCATCCAACTAGATAGAAAATGCAGACAAGAAAATCCGGCTGCTGTTGAGGCTGAAGTACAAGCGTTGATTTTCGAGAATTCGCTAGACGGTGACGCGGTCATCTACACAGATGGGTCGGTCGTCCGACATGTGAGAAGCTCATGGGCCTTTACAGCTCGGGCCGGAGGGAGAATTGTGAAGGAGGACTCTGGTGCTTTCACTGAAACCACAAGTAGCCTGACCATGGAAGTCATGGCAGTAAGTAAAGCAATAACATGGCTCGAGACACAGACATTCACTAGGGCTTGTTTCCTTAGCGACTCAATGAACATGATCAAGAGGATAGAGGAGGGGTTGATCCGAAGAGAATGGTTGCTGCCTCTGAAGCGGTCTCGGCTGGCAAAGATTAGTTTCATCTTCGTGCCAGGTCATGCTGGAGTACAAGGAAATGAGCGGGCTGACAAGCTCGCAGGTGAGGCTACTGTGGAGGGCGGACGCGCCATGGACCAGGCTGACATTCTGAATGCTCTACGAGAAGTGAGACTTTTGCGAGAATCAAGTGATGACTGTGAATCTACAACAATGGCCAGACTGCGGGAGCAGCAAATTAAAAGAGGGGTGGCCAAACAAGAACACTACGCAGGAAGCCAAAGAAGATTGATAAACCAACACAGAACTGGCGTCGTTAGCCGCTACACGCTGCGGGATTGGCTGAGGAGGGGATCCGAGCACTTATGGTCTGAATGGTTCGATGTGCAACGAGGATGATCTGTCGACTAACTAACTAACTAAATTGGAATCTGACATGAAAATCTCTTTGCAGCAAGCATCAAGCGCAAGGATCTAACTAAATTTAAATAATTACTAATGATTAAAATAATATAGAAAAATTTTTCATTAAAATTATTTTGTACTTGAATTTCAGTTCTCCATTATATGTTTTGAAAATTTACTTACTGTGTTTGCTCAATAATTTCCTGGTGATTTCTACCTAAAACCTATCGGTCCTTTGGCTAGCATCGGGTGCATTTGCTGTGTCCCCCCCCCCCCCCCCCCCCAGTAGTGCGCCTGGTCTGGTCAGGGGCCGGGATGATAAAAAAAAAACCATCACATATTTTCACCTTAGATGTGGGCCTGGTGGACCACTGTGGGCAATAGCTCACAGTGAGACTAAGGGTTCACACAAAAAAAGGGGGAGGCGGGGGAACCAGCTTGTCTGGGGTAACCGCCAAAAAAAACATTAACCCAACACAACCGACACACAGGGACTCGGGGGGGGGGGGGGGGGGGGGGCTCTGTCCCCTCTGGGAACCGTGAGCCCTTCTAAACAAAAGAAATGCAAGTTTCTATAGTGAACATTTCAATTTTTGAATATTAAAAATGATGCATATGTTGTGAGGAGGGGGGGGGGGGATAAGAATTTTAGTAAGGCTTAGGTGGGGCATAGCACAAAAAAGGTTGGGAAACACTGGTCTAAACAGTGTTTTCTCTTGTCTAAACGGTCTCTTCCCTTGTCAAAACAGTCTTTTCTCTTATCCAGACGCTCCAATGCAGTGGTTCTCAACCTGTAGGGAATTTCCTCCCCCCCCCCCCCCTCTTCCACGTCCCCCCAGGTGAGAGTTTTAGGGTTTCCGGGTGGGGGGGGGGGATGAACTAAGATTATTTCAAGATCGCGTTATTACAAGAACGGATTACTTGATATTGGTTTTTCCCTTCATACTTTACGGTTATAAGCGTTTCACCCTTCTAAAATTCATTTTATAAAGTAAGTAGACCCACAAATCACGTTTAATGTGGACGTCTAGACTTGTTTTAGTATGTGCTATTAAATTTAGCTTTCACTATTACGTATACTGTGTAGGGGCGGGGCGAAATTTTTAGGTAGAAAATACGAAAAGGGGGGCGGGTGATGTTCTGAACATATGGTGAAGAGGGGCACAGGACACATTTTTAGGTAGGAAATACGAAAGCGGGGGGGGGGGGGGGGGGGAATGACGTTCTGAAAATATGGTGAAGGGGGGCACCGGCCAAAAAAGGTTGAGAACCACTGCTCTTGTGCCTTGTTTAAACAGTGTTTTCTCTTGTCTAAACGGACACTTCTTTTTTCAGAACAGTCTCTTCTCTTGTCCAGACGCTCTCTTGCTTTGTCTAAACGGTCTCTTCGCTTGTCTAAATAGTGTTTTCTCTTGTCTAAACGGTCTTTTCTTTTGCCTAAATAGTGTTTTCTCTTGTCTAAACGGACTCTTCCCTTGTTAAAACAGTCTCTTCTCTTGTCCACACGCTGTCATGCCTTGTCGAAACGGTCTCTATTTTTGTCTAACAGTGTTTTCTTTTGTCCAAGCGCTCTTTTCTTTTGTCTAAAAAGTCCTTCTCTTGTCTGAACGGACTCTGCCCTTGTCAAGTCTCTTCTCTTCTCCATACGCTCTTTTTCTTTGTCTAAACGGTCTTTTCTCTTGTCTAAACAGTGTTTTCTTTTGTCAAAAACAGTCTCTTCTCTTGTCCTGACGCTCTCTTGCCTTGTCTAAACGGTCTCTTCTCCTGTCTAAACAATGTTTTATCTGGTCTAAACGGTCTCTTCTCCTGTCTAAACAATGTTTTCTCTGGTCTAAACGGTCTCTTCTCCTGTCTAAACAGTGTTTTCTCTGGTCTAAATGGTCTCTTCTCTTGTCTAAGCAGTGTTTACTTTTGTCAAAACAGTCTCTTCTCTTGTCAAAACAGTGTTTTCTCTTGACTTAACAGTCTCTTCTCTTGTCCTGATGCTCTCTTGCATTGTCTACACGGTCTCTTCTATTGTCCTGACGCACTCTTCTCTTGCCTACAAGAGAAGAACGAACGAACGAACAAACAATCTTTATTTTCAAAGGGTTAAAAATTGGGCACGCAGGCCCGTCTGACATTCTGCCCTTCTTCTCTATATCCTCTCATACATTGATTCATTCAACATCATTTATGAAGCTAATCTTTGACAACAAAAGAACAATAAGCATTAAAACGCATGAAAAATAATCAATAATACATGACACACTGAGGCAATGTTTAACATGGGCATTATAAATACCTAAGGAAGGTGTAACGTGCCATACTTATGGGAATGTTTATTGGCTAGTTGTCGTTTGTTTGTGTGTGTCAGGTCTTAGTCAGATGTGACTGAGCTACCGTAATGACAACAGACGGTACTACCTGCTTTCCGTTAGAGTCGAACGTTGGGCGGTGCTTACCAAACCCGACACCCCACATTGTGCCAATGGCTTCGGACGGAAGAGCGCAATTGGGACGGTACAAGCCTTATCCTGGTGCGAGGAAATCCAACCCAAAGACAAAATAGTCATGGCAGGGCAGACCAGGCCCTAAGCCTTGGTTGGCATTTGGTCTAGGATTGAAAATCCGACAGGCGGACAGTTATAGCATTGCTTTGCTGATCCGGCAGCTTCTGCAGTTTGTCTTGTTCCAAATGTATAGGTGTTAATTTTCCTCTGGAGTGAACTAGGCAGGCCGAGAGAGGGATCATGCTGCATGGGCAGCACATGGTTTCTTTATTTTAGCCCAGGCTTTGTGCTATGGAGAGGCAATAACTCAATTCCTTGTCTTAACTGGTCTCGGAATCAAAACGAGAGGTAACTGTTACGGGTTATAAGTCCTTGTCAATTGGCGTAGACATGGGGCGCCACGCTTTACCTCTGACGGTGGGAGACACCTACAGGTCACTGATCAGCTACCGACCGCCTCAAGCTGGGCAGCCCTCGGCCAAGTGGGTGCTGATCCGCCACAGCCTGCCTGCTTCAATGGGTGCTTGGGGCTAGGAAAACATCTTAATCGCAGGCTGTAAAATCAATGCACCAGGTATTACTAAACAGAAACAATAGAAACCTCAAGCTATGGCTTGCAACTTGGAACATAAGAACCATGTGTCCAGGATTTTCAACTGACCAGACGAATATTGACGATGTGAGAAAAACGGCTGTGATTGATGCTGAACTCAATCGTCTTAAGATTGATATTACTGGCCTAAAGGAGACTAGCCTCGCTGAGGGAGAGTCACTCAGAGAAAACACGTACACCTTTTTTTGGAAGGGTAGAGAGCAGGCATTAAAAAAGGCAACATGGTGTGGGCTTTGCAGTGAAGAATTCGCTACTGGGAATGATTGAAATTCCAGCTGGAGGTAATGAAAAACTATTATCTCTGGGCTTATCAACCTCTTGTGGTTTTGCCACCATTATCACTGCATATGCACCGACACCCACTTTCGTTCTAGGATTCGTTCTATGAGGAGTTAGACTCTGTGATCAAGGCAGTTCCAAAATCAGACTACATTAATATGCTCTGTGATTTCAATGCTCGTGTGGGCAAGGACTCGAGTTCATGGCCAGTGTGCCTTGGAAAATACAACATCGGTCGCATGAATGAAAATTGGCAAAGGCCACTGGACCATTGCACCAGAAATGACCTATGAATTACAAACTCCTTTAAAAAACAAAAAACAACTGCATAAAGTCACATGGAAACATCCAATATCCGGCTATTGGCATTAACATGACTTCATCATCAAACGGAGACAACATCTGAACAAAACATCATTAAATCGAAGTTATCACAGTGCTGACTGTGATACAGATCATTCTTTGGTTGTTGCAAGGGTTAGACTGAGACCAAAGAGAATCTACACAGCTAAACACAAATCTAGCCCCAGGATTAATATTATTAACACCCATGATCATGATAAGTGCTTTTAGTTCCAACAGCAATTTGAAGACGCGTTCACTGATACATCAGAAAATTGTACAGCAATTGGAAAGTGTGGTAACCTTAAGGGAACTCTTTATAAAACAGCGGTTGGGGTTTACGGCACTATGAATCAAAAGAGGCAGGGCTGGTTTGCAGCAAACTGCCAGACACTGCAGCCCTTGATTGATAAAATGAAGATAGCTCTCTTAAGAAACAAGAAAAGGACAACGCGTAACACTCTGAGTATGCTGAAGCAAGCTAGGAAGGATGTGTAAAAGGCTGCCAGGCAGTGTGCGGATGACTATTGGATAAAGTTATGTGAGTCCATTCAAAATGCAAGTGATAAGGGAAACATCAGAAGCATGTATGAAGGTAAAAAGAAAGCCTATGGTCCAAGATCAACAGAAGTGCACCATTGAAAACCTTGATTGGAGAAATCACCACTGATAAGATACAGCAGATGGATAGATGGGTAGAACACTATTTGGAGCTTTACTCAAGTGAGACCATAGAGGCCCTACCAACTCTTGACTACCTGGACACACTTCCCACCATAACAGAAGTTAAGTGTGCTATAAATGAACTTGCATCTGGCAAGGCTCCAGGTAAGGATGGTATTCCAATAGAGGTTATTAGGAGTGGGCAAGACACACTCACTCTACAGATCCACCAGCTAATAGAGCTTTGCTGGCGGGAAGGACAAGTCCCACAGGATTTCAAAGATTCAAGCATCATAACACTGTGCAGGAACAAGGGCGATTGGAGCGACAACTATAGGGGTATCTCACGTCTGTGTATTATTGGGAAAGTATTTGCCAGAATTGTTCTGCGCAGACTTCAAGTCCTAGGAGATCAAGTCTACCCCGAATCACAGTGTGGCTTTCGACAGAACTGGTCTACCATTGATATGATATTCTCATTGCGACAAAAAAAACTGTCATTTACTGCCAATATAGTACCTTGCGGTGTATGGCAGAGGGGTCTTTGAGACTGAGGAATAAAGGCCGCCTGGCTAGTGCAGTCGCCGCGAACTGTGCAGGTTAGGATTTTCTTTTTGCCCCCGACAGAAAAAATCCCGCACCTTACCGGGGATCGAACCCGGGTCTCCCGAATGAGAGTCCGGCGTTCTATCCACTCGGCGACAAATGCAAGAAAAATGCCGTGAACAAAATCAACCACTGTTTATTGCCTTCATCGACCTCACAAAGGCATTTGATTTGGTCTGTCGTGAGGGTCTATTCAAGGCACTAAACAAGATTGGCCGCCCATCAACTCTTCTGTCCATTGTGGAATCGTTCCACACAGGCATGAAGGGTATAATCAAGTTTGATGGTGCAACTTCAGAAGAGTTTGAAATCAAAAGTGGAGTTAAGCAATGTTGTGTACTAGCTCCCACCCTCTTTGGAGTATACTTTTCACTTCTACTGAAATATGCCTTTCATGATCAGGATGGTGGTATATACATTCACTCACGCTCAGATGGCAGCCTCTACAATGCTAATAGATTGAAGGCCAAGACCAAAATTAGGAGGGTACTGATCAGAGAGTAGCTTTTTGCAGATGATGCTGCAGTTACGACCAACTCTGAGGAAGAATTACAACGTCTACTATCTGCATTCTTCAATGCTTGTTCCGAATTTGGTTTAACAATTAGGAAAAAGAAGACACAGATTATATCGCAAGGTGCACATGGGGTACCATCAATCTTTATTGATGACGCCGAACTAGAGATAGTAGACCATTTTACATATCTTTTGTTTTCATTGGCACCTTGCCGTCTTGACAGACGATAGTTTGTGCTTTACAAAGGCATAATAACTTTTACCTATAGCGGTAGCAAATGTGACTGATAAGGCCAATTTGCGCTGTAAATGTCCGTTCACAGTGGGTGCATGTGAACACGTGGTCATTTCCACCATCATGCACCATCTTACGTCTCACACGCTCGGTGTGTGGCTTATCTGCAATAAATTTCTCCTTTGTCTTTATTCCATTTCTGATGTTTGCCCTCCATGCAACACGTTCAGCGGCGACTTGCTCCCAATGTGTATTATCAATGCCTGTATCAATCATGTCCCGCTTACACACATCTTTGTATCGTAGTAGAGGCCGACCCTGAGATCTCTTACCCATCTGTAATTCACCAAAAAAGATGTCCTTTGGTATTCTACCATCATCCATCCTCCTAAGATGGCCTATCCATCTAAGTCTACGAAGGCTGACCATGGAATAAAGCGTCACACAACCTGATCTTTCCAATACTTCAGTATCTGTGATTTTGTCTTGCCAATTAATACCAAGAATTCTTCGCAGACACCGCATATGAAAGCTGTTTAAACTTTTCTCTGCCTCTCCATAGCAAAAAGCCTGGGCTAAAATATAGAGATCATGTGTTGCTTATGCAGCATGATCCCTCTCTCGGCCTGCCTAGTTCACTCCAGAGGAAAGGTAACACCCCTACATCTGGAACAAAACAAACTGCAGAAGCTGCCGTATCAGCAAAGCAATGCTCTAACTGTCCCCCTGTCGGAGCTTCGATCCTAGACCAGCCGCCAACCAAGGCTTAGGGCTTGGTCTGCCCTGCCATGACATCTTGTCTTTAGCTTGCATTTCCTCGCACCAGGGTAAGGCTTATACCCTCCTAATTGCGCTCTACCGCCCGAGGCCGTTGGCACAATGTAGGGTGTCGGGTTTGGTAAGCTCCGCCCAACGTTCGGCGCTAACAGAAAGCAGGTAGTACCGTCTACTGTTATACGGACATTTTACATATCTAGGATCAGAGGTAAATAGCAAATTATCCCTAGATCAGGAAATCAAAATCCGGATTGGTAAGGCAGCAACAACAATGAACAGGTTAAGAAAAAGAGTCTGGGAGAACAGGAAGCTTACTGCCAAAACAAAAGTCCTTGTCTACCAAGCCTGTGTCCTTAGTACTCTTCTTTATGGCAGTGAAGCCTGGACAACTTACTCACACCAAAAGAAACGTTTAAATAGCTTTCATATGCGGTGTCTGCGAAGAATACTTGGTATTAAGTGGCAAGACAAAATCACAAATACTGAAGTATTGGAAAGATCAGGTCGTGTGACGGTTCATTCCATGTTCAGTCTTCGTAGACTTAGATGGACAGGACATGATAGGAGAATGGATGCTGGTAGAATACCAAAGGACATCATTTTTGGTGAATTGCAGATGGGTAAGAGATCTCAGGGTCGGTGTTTACTACGATACAAAGATGTGTGTAAGCGGACATGATTGATACAGGTATTGCTAATGCACATTGGGAGCAAGTCGCCGCTGAACGTGTTGCATGGAGGGCAAATATCAGAAATGGAATAAAGACAAAGGAGAAATCTATTGCAGATAAGTCACACACCGAGCGTGTGAGACGTAAGATTGTGTATGATGGTGGAAATGACCATGTGTTCACATGCATCCACTGTGGACGATCATTTACAGCGCGAATTGGCCTTATCAGTCACATTCGCTACCGCCATGGGTTGTAGTTATTATGCCTCTTTGAAGCACAATGTAACAAACTATCGTCTGTCAAGACGGCAAGGTGCAAATAATGAGTTGTTTGAGATAATTTACCATTTTTGTTTTGTTTTGTTTGTTTTTGAAGGCACCATAGGAACCGTCTCACCGTCAGTACTGAGGTAGTGTTCAAACAGGTTGCGAATGATATACCGGCATAACAAAAAGATGGACAGAATACACAGAAGTGTTATTCTGGGACAGGAAGAAGAGGAAGAAGAAAACAAAAACCAGCCGTCCGTGTCCGCACTTAAGCAAGGGATACATTTACCGCCCCAGGCTTTCTATGACAACACGAACTGTGTGATGTACTGTGACAACACCACAAACACCAGTTTAACGTTCCCAGCTTGATCTTCCCAGAGGAAGTCCCTCCCCCAGGCACATGTTGATCCATTAACCTGTAATCTGTCCTCAATTGACGCTCAAGAAAAGAGGACAGAAATTCACCTAGGATTAGGAAATGACAGACACTTACTTCCCCTACCATCACTTTGCCTAGTAGTAGTACTTTAGTTATATAGATTAACGCTGTAAGAAAATAGTCAAGAACGTTAATTCACAAAAGCACAAAGGATTTTATCTTTAGACATAGAAATACTGTTATTTACAACAAATGATAGTTAAAGATAGTTTCAACAAATCTTAATTAGTAACGGATAGGATTTAAGATAATTTGATATACTTTTAACTTTCTCTTTGTTTTAAAATTCTTACCATAGAGTTGACGAATTACTCTGTAGCGACGAAAAAGAAGAGCAAAACACGCGAAGTAAGAATAGAACAGTAATACATTTTCGTCTAATTACAATCGCCAGGAAAAAGTCTAATATTATCATACAACAGAGAACCAGAGACTTCACACTTTGGACAATGGAGCACCAGTTTCAGTCTTGTTTCCTTATGGATATAGTTCTCATTGTGGGCTTATTCTTCATTCGTCAAGTTCCAGCTTTCCCTTCAGGCGCCCCGCTGTCTGCCTGTGGGCACTTGATGCCTGTCCACGTTGATGGAGTGCTAGAAAATACCGCCTCCCCTTATGTACTCATCTTGAACGACACCACGTATGGAAGTCAACCGTTGAAGTGTGAGTAGATCCTCGTTAGCTAGTCTGTGTTATTGCTGTTTCCCATCTGGTAGTAATTTCATGTACTCATCTTGAACGACACCACGTATGGAAGTCAACTGTTGAAGTGTGAGTAGATCCTCGTTAGCTAGTCTGTGTTATTGCTGTTTCCCATCTGGTAGTAATTTCAGCTCGTGCCTTTTGACCTCGTATGTTGTATAACATTCAACTTCCATTAGTCTCTTCCATGCAATCATTTATTGCATTTATTTCAGTGTTCAAATTATCCAGTTTTAGTTTGAACTCTCGCTTGTTGACCTCAGATGATGTACCTATATCATCATACGACTTTCATTTTAATGGTGTTGTAGTTATCATCTGTTAATGGTGTTACGACTATCATATGTTGCTGGTATTGTATGATTGTTAAAATTATCCAGTATTAATTTAACTTTTGTTTTAAAATTTTACCTCCAGTGTTGTATAGCTGTCTTTGCTACAGCTATCAACTGTTGTTAAATGATATTTGCTTATTGTTTAACTTATTTAGCTTCGATTGAAATAAGCTTTTCTTGCTTTATTATCTGTTGTTGTGTAGTGTTTAATTCATTTAGCTTCGGTTGAAATAAGCTTTTCTTGCTTTATCATTTGTTGTTGTGTAGTGTTTAATTTATTTATCTTCGGTTGAAATAAGCTTTTCTCACTTTATAATCTGTTGTTCTGTAGTGTTTAATTTATTTATCTTCGGTTGAAATCAGCTTTTCTCAGTTTATAATCTGCTGTTGTGTAGTATTTAATTTATTTAGCTTCGGTTGAAGTAAGCTTTTCTTGCTTTTTTCATCTGTTGTTGTTTAGTGTTTAATTTGTTTGACTTCGGTGGAAGTGCTGTGGCTTGGAGAAAATAGAACCTGCGTTCTACATACAGTTCCCCGACACATCGAGTCGTGGGCTCGATATCACAGCTGGCGATGTGGAAACAGTTTAGTTTAGGTTAGTCGAGGGATCATCTCGGCACACGGGTGCAACCCATAAGTGCTCCGTTCTACTCCTAATTCAAGCCTGAGTCCAGAGAAACTCAGCTCAGTACACTAACTCCGTAGCACCGGCGAGGATCCTGAAATACTTTGGGTAGATTTTAAACTCCACAATTTGCCCGGGCCGCGCCGTTAGGCTACACTTCTCTTTTTCAATTTCCAACAGCCAAGGGATTTTTTACGTGCGCAACAATGCACACGGGCGTCCCATCTCACTACCCAGAGAACGGGGGAAATTTTATTACTAGAGGTCCACGTAGAAAAATCCCGGTCCTCACTGGGGCTTGAACCCGGGACCTCCAGCACTCGAGGCGGACACCATACCTCAAGACCACTCAGCTCCCCACAGATGTGGAAACAGAACGCTAGCGTTGATTTAGACTGTGTGAAGCATCGCCGCAAACACAAAGCAGGTGGTACCGTCTACTGTCATAAAGTAGCTCAGAAATATCTGACTAAGACATCGCTAATGTATTAATAATAATAATAATAATAATAATAATAATAATAATAATAATAATAATAATAATAATAATAATAATAATAGAAACATGTTGTACATAAACAAATAAGCTGGAGATATGTGAAAAATGTTGCTACATAAACAATTAAGATGGAGATCAGAAATATTTTGTTACATAAACAAATGAGATGGGTATCAGAAACATTTTGCAACATAAAAAAGAATAAGATGGAGATCTGAAACACGTTGCTACATAAACAATTAAGATGGAGATCTAAAACACGTTGCTACATAAACAATTAAGATGGAGATCTGACACGTTGCTACATAAACAATTAAGATGGAAATCTGACACATGGCTGCATAAACAATGAAGATGGAGATATGAAACATGTTGCTACATAAACAATTAAGATGGGTATCGGAAACATGTTGTTACATAAACAAATAAAATGGAGATATCTGAAACATGTTGCTACATAAACAATTAAGACTGAGATCTGAATCATGTTGCTACATAAACAATTACGATGGAGATCTGAAACATGTTGCTACATAAACAAAGAAGTTGGGTATCATAAACATGTTGCTACATAAACAATTTTATGATGGAGACCTGAAACATGTTGCTACATATTAAATTAAGATGGCGGTCTGAAATGTTGCTATATAAACACGTAAGATGAAGATCTGACACGTTGCTACATAAACCAATAAGTTCAAGATCTGAAACATGTTGCTACATAAACAATTAAGATGGGGATCTGAAACATGTTGCTACATAAACAATTAAGATGGAGATCTGAAACATGTTGCTACATAAACAAATAAGCTGGAGATATCTGAAACATGTTGCTACATAAACAAATAAGATGGGTATCAGAAACATTTTGTTACATTAACAAATAAAATGGAGATATCGGAAACATGGTGCTACATAAACAAATAAGATGGGTATCAGAAACATTTTATTACATTAACAAATAAAATGGGTATCAGAAACATGTTGCTACATAAACAATTAAGATGGAGATCTGAAACATGTTGCAACATAAACAATTAAGACTGAGATCTGAAACATGTTGCTACATAAACAATTACGATAGAGATAAGAAACATGTTGCTACATAAACAATTTTATGATGGAGACCCGAAATATGTTGCTTCATAAACAATTAAGATGGAGATCTGAAACATTGAGATCTGAAACATATTGCTACGTAAACAATTAAGATGGAGATCTGAAACATGTTGCTACATAAACAATTAAGATGGAGATCTGAAACATGTTGCTACATAAACAATTAAGATGGAGATCAGAAACATGTTGCTACATAAATAAATAAGATGCACTAACCTGCGATAAAGCGGTAAGATTACTGGAAATTTTCATCAACATTAAGCAGGCCCTACGCAGTACGCCGCTTTAAAACGACCCTAGGGAAATACGCTGTATCGTTCACCCTATGCGATAACACAAAGTAATGCAGAATACACAGAAAACATAGGACTTTTCGGCGAATAGCCTTCATCAGCAAACAAAAACACAACATACGATCAAGGGAAAGACGCTACAAGAACTAAATTAATTCATAATAACCGAATGACAAGAATCGAAAGTTGAAAAAAAAAAATGAGAACGTTGAAAAGAAAATGAACAAAATATCCTACTTATCTCACAATCGCACTGTGAAACTTTACCGCAGGTCCACTAATTTGACTCTTTCTATGCCTTTCACCAGTACTCCTGTCTCGTGTATTTTCATGGCCAGGGGTGTTTAATGCCGCTAATGTGCTTTCATGTTGGTCGACCAATGGAATATACTGCTTAGTCTGTCCCATGATATTAACTTTCGTCATACTGATTCATATGAATAGATATCATTAATGTTGACATATTGTTGGTTTGGTCATCTTAGGGACTACTCGATATTGTTCATTTCTCTGTGTAAAGATTATGACAGTTATATAAAGGGATTGTGATTAATGGCGATATTTGTAAATATTGAGCACAACCCACTACTGGCAACGCTGATCGCACTCTGGTATGAACCTAAGGCCTATCCACGTCAATATGGAAGCACTAGACTCGAGTTTCGCCCTCGTTTGAGCTCGTCAGTAGTGCATATCCCTGACCGGATCCGGAAACAAGCCCCGGATCACTGACGTGTGAAGCGGGTGTGTAACCACACGGCACACGTTGGACACACAGCCAAATTATCATAACAGAATATCACAACGTCACCCACCGTAGGCTATGCTCAAGATTGCCCAATCGCCGCGACTGACGTCCGTCAATCGATGTGGACCCGAAACGATCAGGACTTCTCATTGGCAAGGAACACCAGGCCTCCTAAATCCAATGAGCAATAATCAAATTGATTAATTTGGTTATTTCGGGATTTGAATTTTAAATATTGAGCACAACCCACATAGAGCACAGCCTACGGTGGGTGACGTTGTGATATTCTGTTATGATAATTTGGCTGTGTGTCCAACGTGTGCCGTTTGGTTACACACCCGCTTCACACGTAAGTGATCCGGGGCTTGTTTCCGGATCCGGTCAGGGATATGCAATACTGACGAGCTCAAACGAGGGCGAAACTCGAGTCTAGTGCTTCCATATTGACGTGGATAGGCCTTAGGTTCATACCAGAGTGCGATCAGCGTTGCCAGTAGTGGGTTGTGCTCAATATTTAAAATTCAAATCCCGAAATAACCAAATTAATCAATTTGATTATTGCTCATTGGATTTAGGAGGCCTGGTGTTCTTTGCCAATGAGAAGTCCTGATCGTTTCGGGTCCACATCGATTGACGGACGTCAGTCGCGGCGATTGGGCAATCTTGAGCGTAGCCTACGGTGGGTGACGTTGTGATATTCTGTTATGATAATTTGGCTGTGTGTCCAACGTGTGCCGTGTGGTTACACACCCGCTTCACACGTCAGTGATCCGGGGCTTGTTTCCGGATCCGGTCAGGGATATGCACTACTGACGAGCTCAAACGAGGGCGAAACTCGAGTCTAGTGCTTCCATATTGACGTGGATAGGCCTTAGGTTCATACCAGAGTGCGATCAGCGTTGCCAGTAGTGGGTTGTGCTCAATATTTAAAATTCAAATCCCGAAATAACCAAAGGCGATATTTGTGTCCTGAAGATAACAGAATAAATTATAGCAACACGATGTAAGTATCAACTTAGGCTCATGGCCCCTTGAACAGGTTGACGTTGTAGTGCCTCAACAAACGTTAGTGGAAGTCCCAGTTTACTTCTCAGGAGGACAGCGATATCTAGAGCTCTAGAAGCTTTTGCTGGAACAGTATGCCAGATTCACATATATTATATGATACACAAGATGAGACTTTGGGCTGCAGTGAGGTTCTGGTTTGTGTTCTCCCCCGAATGCCAAATACGTCTGAGTTCAAATCCCTCCGTCTTAAGAATAGTATCATGACCACATGAAACGGACGTGGATGTAAACTTATAACATGGAGTGAGAGTGGGGCATAATATTTTCTGTGAGGTAAGGCAACCGGTGTAATATTGAACAAATCAGGCGCCCGGATTGATACTGTCATATCACGCGACCAGTGCTATATTGTCACATCACATGACTAGTGTCATATTGTCACATCACGTGACTAGTGGTATATTGTTACATCACGTGACTTAGTGTCATACTGTCACATCACGTCACTAGTGTCATATATCAGTCGACCAGTGCTATACTATCACATAACGTGACTATTGTCATACTGTTATATCAAGTGACTAGTGTCATACTGTCACATCACGCGACTAGTGTCATGCTGTCACGTTCCTCGACTAGTGTCATACTGTCACATCACGTCAATATTGTCGTATATCAGGCGACCAGTGCTATGCTGTCACATAACGTGACTAGTGTCATACTGTTATATCAAGTGTCTAGTGTCATACTGTTATATCAAGTAACTAGTGTCATACTGTTATATCAAGTGACTAGTGTCATACTGTTATATCAAGTGACTAGTGTCATACTGTTATATCAAGTGACTAGTGTCATACTGTCACATAACTAGTATACCGACCACACCACACATTAGTGGTATACAGACCACACCACACGACGAGTGAGATACCGACCAAACCACACAACTTATGAGATACCGACCAAACCACACAACTGATGAGACATGACCAAACCACACAACTTATGAGATACCGACAAAACCACACAACTTTATGAGATACCGACCACACAACATGACTTATGAGATACCGACCAAACCACACAACTTTATGAGATACAGACCACACAACATGACTTATGAGATACTGACTACATCATACGAGTTACGAAATACTGAACGCACCACACGACTTATGAGATACCAACCACACCACACATTAGTGGGATACATACCATTTCACACGACGAGTGAGATACCGACCACACCAAACAACTAGTGGGATACCGACCACACCAAACAACTAGTGAGATACCGACCACACCAAACAACTAGTGGGATACCGACCACATTCCGTGTGAAACTGACCGCACCACATGATTTGTGTGAAACTGATCACACCACACTATTTGTATGAAACTGACCACACCGTACAACTAGTGTGAAATGGACCACACCACACGGCTAATGAAATACTGGCCGCATGACGCCACAGTTGTGATACTGACCACATGACGTCATCGTTGTAATACTGACCACATGACGTCACCGTTATATTGACTTCATAACGTCACTGTTATATTGACCACACGACGTCACTGTTATATTGACCACATAACGTCACCGTTATACTGACCACATGACGTCACCGTTATGACACTGACCACATGACGTAACCATTATGATATTGGCCACATGACGTCACCGTTATTATATTGACCACATGACGTCACCGTTATAATACTGACCACATGACGTCATCGTTATTATATTGGCCACATGACGTCACCGTTATTATATTGACCACATGACGTCACCATTATATTGACCACATAACGTCACCGTTTTACTGACCACATGACGTCACCGTTATGACACTGACCACCTGACGTCACCTTTATGATATTGGCCACATGACGTCACCGTTATTATACTGACCACTTGACGTCACCGCTATGATATTGACCACATGACGTCGCCGTTATGATATTGACCACATGACGTCACCTGTATGATATTTAACACAACGTCATTAGTCTAGAACTGACAACACCACCCAAACAATACAGCCAGATTTAACACAACGTCTCAAATCAGTAATGAAAGTATAGAAGCCCGGTCTATCATACCAACTTAACATTCGTGGCTATTTCAGTTCAGCCTTCAAAATCCAAAGTGTATATCAATCTTACTATCAAAGCTGTGTCAGAAAACGCTACATGGCTACACTTCACCGTGTACAGGTAGGCATTCCCTCAAATCCGGTATACGCCCGAAAGCGGCACTCAATCCTTGTCACAACATGTCTGCTCTCTTTGTTCTTGACAACAGGGGATTTGGTTCTGTTCGACTTTCAATGTTATTTTTGAAGTCTATAAGGTTTACCTATTCAAGCTGAGATTCAGAATGTGACTGCTTTTGGCTTCATAAGTGATTTATGAATTAAATCATGTATGAGAGCATAGAGATAAGAAGGGCAGAATATTAGACAGGCCTACGTACCCAATTCTGAACTCTTTGAAAATAAAGTTCGTTCGTTCGTTCCATGGATCTAGTGTATTCAGTTCCTGCTACTTGTCGTTTGTCGCTGATTTGTCGTTGTTTTTTTTAAAAATCGTTGTTGGGTGCAGAAAGCTGTAGAAAACTACAGAACGTAAACTTGCTTAGAGCATCAACCTGGAGTTGGCCGGAACGTCCTTAACAGGACACGCAACAACAAACGTTTGCTCACTGCTAGTGATGACGTGTTGACCGCTGGTGATGACGTGTTCACTGCTAATGATGACGTGTTCCTCGCTAGTGATGACGTGTTCACAGCTAGTGATGACGTGTTCTCTTTGAGTGTGGTGACGTGTTGACTGCTAGTGATGACGTGTTGTCTGCTAGTGATGACGTATTCACTGTTAGTGATGACATGTTCACCGCTAGTGATGACGTGTTGACTGCTAGTGATGACGTGTTGACTGCTAGTGATGACGTATTCACTGTTAGTGATGACGTATTTACTGTCAGTGATGACGTGTTGACTGTTAGTAATGACGTGTTCACTGCTAGTGATGACGTGTTCTCAATGTCTGGGTGAGATATTCCTGTAGTGTTTGATGCACTCACTATTTTAGACGTTAAATAGACATTGTGTCAAGAGCACAGCTCCACAATCTCCCAGTGCCCCGGTTTCTTCACACATAATGTTGTCTGGGCCTGGGGCCTTTCCTTTCTTTATGCGGTGTACTACATCTTCAACTTCCGCTGCAAGTATCTGTAAACCCTCGCCCTTGTTTTGAATATTTACATCCGGTCTCCTATCAGTATACAGCCCTTATAGATACTGTATTCTGTCCTTCTAGTATTAACTTGTTACGCAGAACAACTTTAACAAACGGCTGCGAATCCTGGACAATTAGTAAACAGGCGAAAAATATCAATGGCAGCCTTGGAAATATGGTTTGATAGAAAAATGCAGACAATTAATTGGACGGACAAAATTAGCAATCTGGACAACTTGAAGGAAGCTGTGTGCAAAGAGAGCTTATCACAAGCAAAAAGAAGCAGTCATCGTTTTTTGCAACATTATGAGAAGACAAAAATTGGACCATGTTGTGACAACCGAAAATATTTGCGGAAAAATAGATAGAGGAAACAGTCTTTTTTCATGGGACGGAAGGAAGCTAACACACGAATTGACCTATGCCGTTGGAGATCGTAATTTGAAGAGAGGCATGATCGCCCACGCCAGCCGGAAAGTCATGGGTCGATGATGAAAAATAACAACTATATCATCTTTGCCCCATTATCACCTCTCCATTCTCCGATTTTAAACATCCTGCGATATTTCGTGATTTACTTCTTGTTATTGTATTTATCTGTTGTTGCATGGAATGTGAGTCTCTTCCAAAGTTTGTTCCAACCTCCATGCCTTGTTAATTCAGCCAGACTTCTTTAGCCACTCTCCATTTATTTACTATTTACTAATATTTACTATTTTATTATATTCTTCTTTATGTTCCTTCTCAATTCTTCTTGTGTCCATCATCTGCAGAATTTCATACGTCATCCAATTCTTTTTGTGATTCTTTGTTTAAGTGGGATAATTTATTTTGATGTCTGCTAGACTGACTCCCGCGACATGTCCCATTGTTCATCAATAGACTGTATTATCTCTATTTCATTATATATATATATATATATATATATATATATATATATATATATATATATATGTATATATATATATATATATATATATATATATATATATATATATATATATATATATATATATATATATATATATATATTCTTCTTCAGCGTTCCGAGCCATTGAGGTTCTTTGCTGCAGATACAATCCGTCTCCATTCGTCTCTCTGGTTGACCCTCTCTTGCCAGTCGCTGATTCCAAGTGCTTGTAGGTCTGTATATGTATTATCTCTCCACCGTCTTCTTGGTCTACCTCGGGGTCTACGGTCATTTATTTCCTGAGTGTAAGCGAGTTTTGTTTCCCTATTATCTTCCATTCTTTCTATATGCCCTAGCCATTGTAGTCTATTAGCCTTCATAATACCAGTGATTAGCGGGGACTTAAACAGATCATAATTGTCTTTGTTTCTTCTTCTATTCTTATATTCTGTACAGAAACGTTATACATTTCTTTAATTTCTTTGTATCTTATAGGTAATGCTAGATCTAAATTAGTTCTTTGTGGGTATTCTTTATGGTTTTAAATTTTAATCTCATCGTACTTATTACAACTGGCACATGGTCGTTATGTCCATCGGCTAATGGTCTAAGTTTTGCCCCTACTAAACCGCTTCTGAATATTTTTGCAAGCAGTATGTAGTCAATTTGATTGCGAATATTATCTCCAAGGCTTTTCCACATATACAATCGTCGAAGATGGTGTTTGAACCAGGTGTTTCCTATGATCATTTCATAATATTCTTCCCAAGCTATTAATCTGTCACCTCTCTCATTCCTATCACATAGGCAATAGCCATTTGTCACGCCGTTCACTTTTCGTTGCCTACTCTGCTGGTGCCGTCTCCATGGCGAATAAATTATGGATGCGATTCGTAATTCTGTATACCCGCGTTATAAACACAGCTACTCGCGATTTGGCAGCAGAACGCGTTGCGCTGATTTTTTATGAAAAGGTATGGGTGCCGGTCGTTCAGAAAGCAATGACAAACTTTTAAAAAAATGTTTGCATATCCTTTTACAGGACATTGCTGTCAACATCAGCATCTTTCAACTGATTGATGAATTCTTGGCAATATTACGCTCAGTAGTTTGCCATTGCTTTCTGAGCGGCCGGTTCACATACCCCGTAAGTTACCGACGCGATTCGAACCAATGCTGATTCTCACCGTCGTCACGTTACTTACGAGAGTATACGAGATTATGGAGAAAAGTCGCTAACCTCTAGGCCAGGAAGCCGGCACAATGGCAAACTACTGAATGTAAAACTTACCAAGACATCAAGACATCAACAACAGCTAAAAATGCTGGTGTTGACTGCAAACGTCCTGTAAATGATATTCAAATAACTTTAACTTCGGCAGCGAAGTCCTCGAGTATCACTATTATTTCCAAATTTCTGCATTAGTCCAAAGCCATTTCCAACTCATAATAAAATATATCAATCTCTTCTGTATTGTCTGCTGTTGGAGCATATGCCTGCATTATATTAATATTCTGTGGTTTGCCATGGGGTTTCACTAATACCACCCTCTCTGAGATTGTCCAAAATCCTTTAACTGTCGTTGCACTCTGTGGAGTCAAAATTATGACATCTCCTCTTTTGTAATTCTTCCCACCTGTGTTTATCTAACTGTTCCACCAGCACCTGGTCATCGCTGCTCGCTAAATCCCAATATATGTATAATCATTATATCCATTTCCTTCTCGATGTTTTCTTCTTTTCCATTCTGAATAAGTCTTATGACATTCCAACTACCAACATTTAATCTAATTTTAACAATAAATTTGCATGATTTCAGCCGCATGGTGACGATCGGGTATCTCCTGTAGCGCGCGATGCACCCTATTGGACATTGTGATTCAATTGGAATCCCCCTTAATGTTGTCAAACGCATCGAATTTTGTTTTGAAGCATGATAAACCGGAAATAAATACGGCGATGGATTCCCCTTGCCTTTTATCGGTTTGTGTAAGGCTGACCCCACTAGCCTTTGTCTAAGGACAACAGGAAAGAGAGCCTTCTTACCCGCTGACCGCCACGTCCTAAAGTTTTGAGGTAATTTGTAGAGATAGTTGCCCCACCAACAAACTATTCTCCTCTTAATGACCACCACCTGTGTTGGTCGCGGTCACTTATTCAACATATTTACAGCTAGACAAACTATCTAGAGTTCACTATACCATCCGCAGCCTGGTGGACGCGCTTAGTAGTAGGACAGGTTCCTACCCTAGAAAAATAAAATCAAAAACAATAATAACAATAACAAAATCAATAGCATGACATGCAACAGTTCTTTGTGTTCAGATGTGGCAACCGCTATGTGAAGATGTCATGTTTGTGTCCAGATACTGTAACCGCTATGTGAAGATGCCATGTTTGTGTCCAGATACTATAATCACTATGTGAAGATGCCATGTTTGTGTCCAGATACTGTAACCGCTATGTGAAGATGCCATGTTTGTGTCCAGATACTATAATCACTATGTGAAGATGCCATGTTTGTGTCCAGATACTATAATCACTATGTGAAGATGCCATGTTTGTGTCCAGATACTGTAACCGCTATGTGAAGATGCCATGTTTGTGTCCAGATACTGTAACCGCTATGTGAAGATGCCATGTTTGTGTCCAGATACTATAATCACTATGTGAAGATGCCATGTTTGTGTCCAGATACTATAATCACTATGTGAAGATGCCATGTTTGTGTCCAGATACTATAATCGCTATGTGAAGATGCCATGTTTGTGTCCAGATACTGTAACCGCTATGTGAAGATGCCATGTTTGTGTCCAGATACTATAATCGCTATGTGAAGATGCCATGTTTGTGTCCAGATACTATAATCGCTATGTGAAGATGCCATGTTTGTGTCCAGATACTGTAACCGCTATGTGAAGATGTCATGTTTGTGTCCAGATACTGTAACCGCTATGTGAAGATGCCATGTTTGTGTCCAGATACTATAATCACTATGTGAAGATGCCATGTTTGTGTCCAGATACTATAATCGCTATGTGAAGATGCCATGTTTGTGTCCAGATACTGTAACCGCTATGTGAAGATGCCATGTTTGTGTCCAGATACGACAACCGCTATCTAAAGATGTCATGTTTGTGTTCAGGTACTTCTTCTTCTTCTTCGTTCATCCGGAGTTTTTTTTCGGACGTGATTGCGTTGTGCCTGTTTACAGCAGAGCTGCGTTCTTGCGCCGTTAGGCCGACACATCCGACTTCTGCGGGCATTTGTTGACCGGGTTAACCTTCCCGGGGTTTCTTAGGACGTTAGACTCTCACTGTTGTGGTGTTATCTCCCATCCCAGCTGGCCCATATAGAACAGCCAAAGGCATCCTGGTCGGCCCTCAAGGGAAGGCAGGGGCAGACCATGGGCATTCCCCGCCATCCAAGGAGGCTTCCATAATTGCAGAGCCATCACACAGCGCTCTGGTACTGGGCTCACCCAAGGAATCGTCACGTCCTGCACATGGCTGCTTAGCCTCACTTCCGTATATTGGGCCTTCCGTTCACCATAGGCTGTTCCTTCAGAAGCCAGAAGAATGCAGTTTGCAGATGACATCCACACAGTGAGCTTTCGATTCGGACTTTCCACGTAATGGATTTGCTATCCAAGCAATATTCCATTTTGTGCCACTAGGACACTTTTTTCCACCTTTTTTGAAGCCCACACAGTGAGCTTTCGATTCGGACTTTCCACGTAATGGATTTGCTATCCAAGTAATATTCCATTTCATGCCTCTGGGAGGCTTGTGTAACCGACATGCCTGCGGTATGAAGAGTTGCAGTCTAAATACTTCTTCATGTACATTTAAATGTCAACCTGAATACAGTTAAAGTAAGCTGCAGTCGACTTGAGCTTGTTGATATCTCCATAGAGCTTGTCCTCGAATGAAGCAGGTGTGGGCCAAAATATCTTTCTCTGTTCTGCATATATTGGGCACTCTTGCAGCAAATGTTTAGCTGCCATTTTACCAGTTCCACAATTACATTCATCTGTATCTCCTATCTTTAGTTTGTTGAACAAGTGGTATTTCAACCTGTTGTGTCCTGTGCGGAGTCTGAAGATTGCTACTTGTTCTCTTCGGTCGAGTTTGTAATATGCATCATCCTTCTGGTGGCCTGGATGCTCTGATTCCCATTTGGTTCTATAAGTGCTTTTTATCAACCTCTTTGCCTCATTATAAGTTATGTCTATGTCAGGCTGTGGTAGTCGTCCGCCTTCTTTTGCCAGTCTGTCAGCCTCTTCCATTTCCAGGTATACTGCAATGTGATGGGATCCACTGTATTACAACTCTTTTGGATTTCTGGCATAGACCATGGAGTGCTGCTCTTAGGTCAGCTATTTCTGTGCTTTTATTGCTCTTCAGTATTGAGACAGCTGACTTTGCATCTGTAAAGATAGCTATGTGCGTCTCTTTATTTTCCTCCATCAAGAGTATTTCTGCTGCAGTTTTCAGAGCCTCTACCTCCGCTTTGAAGTTACTTGAAAACTTTCCAGTTGCCACTGAATGTGTTTTTTTTCACTCCATTTTTTAAATTTAGGAGAAATCCTCCTCCTCCATTCTCTACTGAATTTTTGGCTGATCCATCTGTATATGCATGGGTCCAATTGCTGCTTGGGTAATGTTCTTTTATGTAGTTTAGGGTTATTTCTCTTCTTTCGGTTTCACGCTGAGTGTTCTTTTTCTCAATACCAGGAATGTTTTCTATCATCTCAGGCAGTTGCTGCTGTCTCCAAGCTGGGAACTTGTCTGCATTGAAAATGGGTTTGACTGTTGATATGTTAAGTATGGGATCTGCCCTAATCTTTCGTTTTGCAGTTTCTACAAAGTTGCTACGCTTCAGTCTTCCCTTTCCAAAACCACTAAACCTTTTATACATAGGGTGGTCTGTCAATCTTCTAAATTTTTCAGCTTGTTGCTGGGCTCTGCTATCTCTTCTATCCTGCATTGGTTGTAAACAAGTGATCTTTTCTAATTCATTAATAGGCGTTGTCTTAGGGCTTCCAGTTATGATTCGCATTCCTTGATTTTGGACTCTACTTATTTTGTTAAAGTTTGACTTAGCTGCTGTTGCCCAAGCTGCAATGCCATATTCCAGTACTGGCCTCACCCGTCCAGTATATAACTTCTTGAGAACTTTCTCATCTGCTCCCCACGTTGTACCAGCAAGCTTTTTCATGATTGCCATTCTTTGCCTCGCTCTTGTTCGATTTTTCTCAACCTGTGTCTTCCATGTCAGGCGACGATCAAAGGTGACTCCTAGATAGTTTGAATTTTCTTCATGGCGCAATATTTTTCCATTCACTACCAGCTTAGGTTGCTGAGTTTTATTTGAGAGGGAGAACACTGTGCATGTTGTTTTCTCCTCACTTATCTTCACTAGCCATGATTTTGACCAGTCCTCTAGCGCTATTAGGGCTTGCTGTATTCTGCTGTTAGCTGTACTAATATATTCTTCAGATGTCCATATGGCTAGGTCATCTGCAAAGGATGATGTGTGTACTCTGGTTGGACAATTTTCCGTGATGTCGTTTATATATGCTAGGAATAATGTTGGTGAAAGAACTCCTCCTTGGGGGACACCTTGCTCCAACAGCATCATTTTGCTGGTTTGTCCTTGTACTTTTGTCCTGGCAGTTCTGTTCTCAAGGTAGTGGCTGATCCATTTGTACATTTTCCCACAAACATGCATTTTTTGCAGTTTTACTTTCAGTCCTTCCTTCCATACTTTATCAAATGCTTTTTCTAAATCTATCCAGACCGCTAGTGTGTGCTTTTTCTCTTGGAAGGCATCCTCTATTTCCTGAGCTATATAGGTTATTTGATCTTCAGTGGATCTGTACTTTCTGAATCCTGCTTGGTGAGGTGTTAAGAGTTGGTTTTCTTCCAGATGCCATGTTAGCCTGCCATTGATAATGCGTTCCATTAATTTTCCTACACAGCTAAGAAGACTGATAGGTCGATAGCCATTTTGTTCTTCCAGGTCTTTTCCTTTCTTTGGGACTGGTATTAGTATAGCTTCCTTCCATGCCTGTGGGACTATTCTCCTCTTCCAGCTGTAATTTAGGACTGCTAGTAGTTTCTTTTTTTGCCTTAGTGCCTAGTCCTATTAGCATTTCATTTGTGATTCCATCCTTTCCTGGTGATGTCTTCTTTTTTAGGGTATTCATTTCCTGTTTCATTTCTTCCATTGTTAGATTTGCCATCATATATTCTGCTGCTGTCTCTGTATATCTATGATGTATCTGTTTATCTTTGATTGCTTTCTTCTGTTCGGCTGTAATATCAATGTGGTTTGCACTGGCATAGTGTTCCATTAGTGCATTTGCAGCCTTTTTTACTGTAAGCAAGGCATTTCCTTGTTTGATTGTTATTTGTTTGTTTCTAGGTCCTTCATTGTTCATGGCTTTCACTAGTTTCCATAGTTTGTTTCCATCCCTGTCAAAATTCAGGTTTTCTGTTTTTTTCCTCCAACAATCTCTTGTTGTTTTTATTTACTGTTCTTTTATATTTTACTGAGATGGCTTTGAGAGAGATGTTCGCTTCAGTTGTTTGTTCTCTCTCTGCGGTCTTCCTAGCATCTTCAACTTTGTCCTCCAAAATTTGTAGTTCCTCAGTCCAGTATGGTTTGTAATTTTTCCTCGCTCCTCTTGGAATAGACTCAGTGGCCGCCTGTATTATTGCTCTGTTTAGACTTTCCACCATTTGCTTCATGTTGCCATATCGTGTATTTATGTTTTCACAATATTTGTCTGTTAATATGGCAAATCTGTCCCAATCTACTCGTTTGTAATTCCAGCGGGGCAAAGGCTTTTGCTCCTGTGGAACATACTCCATATTTATTACAAGCTTGACTGGTCTGTGGTCACTACCTGCTAATTGGTCAAGCACATGGCGATCGATTTTGTGGAGGATGTCTCCTGTGCAGGAAGCTAAGTCTGGAGTAGAAGTGGTAATCCATCTTCTGGAGTAGAAGCTCGGTGTGTCATCCGCTTTGTTGAGTAGATGGAGATTTGAGTCTATTTCCCAGTCCCCCACTTCATCTCCTCTTTTGTCAGTATCTGGGTATCCCCATCTTTCTGAACGGCTATTAAAGTCTCCGACAACAATGCAATTTGTGTCAGCTATTTTCATGTTTGAGAGTGTAAGATCCTTATCTGCCGGGCTATACAGATTGTAAATTCTTATTTTCACGTCCTTTATCATTATATCAACACCTATAATTTCCGATTGGTTGTCAGAGATCACAGATACTTCGCTGCAAGGTATTGTATTTCGTGTAAGTATTAGAACTCCTCCTTTGTGTCCTTCGCGGTCGAAACGTGCCTGATATCCCTCGACTGAAAATGTGCGATTGGCGTTGAGGTGTCTCTTGAATGCATGCCACATCTATTATATCTTTATGAAGACGCTGTGTCAGGGATTCTTTCTTGTTATAAACTCCTTCGGCATTCCATTGTAGTATACGATAACCGATAGATGAAAATGTCATGTCTGTCATCAGATACCACAACCGTTATGTGAAGATATCACGTCTGGGGTTATATTGTATTTTCAGTGACGGTATCAGTGGCCGGGGCTGGAGCACGTGACTTCATGGCTTTCATGCTCCAGGCCAGGTCGGAGTTTGGGCAGCCGGCTGGCTACTTCTCCAACGTCCCTCCGGCCTCGAAGGCCTTGACCTGCTACGAAAACGACGACACTCTGACCCACACAGCGGCTTTCATTAGATCCATCATGGAGGTGGTGTGGCATCCGCCGGCCAAGAACATCGGCAAAATCTCCATCACGTGAGTAGTCAGGGAGAAGAGGAGATGCACGGGGAGAGAGGACCATATCATCATCATCATCATCATCATCATCATCATCATCATCATCATCATCATCATCATCATCATCATCATCATCATCATCATCATCATCATCATCATCATCATCATCATCATCATCATCATTGTTGTTGTTGTTGTTGTTGATATCATAATCAGCATTATTATTATCACATCATGATGATCATCATCATCATCATCATCGTTGTTATTGTTATCATCACAATGATTATTATCGTATAATCATCATCATGATCATTTTTGTTGTTGTTATTGTTATTGTTGCTATCACCATCACCGTTGTTATTAAAGAATCATCATCGTCATCGGCATCGTCATCATTGTTGTTGCTCTAATTATTGGTGTTTATATCATCATCATCAGTATTATTATTATCGTAGCTTCATCGTCTTTATCGTCATTGTTTTTGTTGTTATTATTATTGTTGATATCATCATCATCATCATCATCATCATCATCATCATCATCATCATCATCATCATCATCATCATCATCATCATCATCATCATCATCATCATCATCATCATCATCATCATCATCATCATCATCATCATCATCATCATCATCATCATCAACATCATCATCATCATCATCATCATCATCATCATCATCAGCATCATCGTTGTTGTTGTTGTTATTGTTGTTGTTGTTTATAACATTATCACCAGTATTATTGTTATCTTTACCGTCATTATCGTCATTATCGTCAACATTTTTGTTACTATTGTTGTTCAAAACAATATTTTCCCAAAGTGTATTTGAATAACGAAGATACAAACAATAGTTTGCACTATTTATTGCCTGGCATACTTTGCTGCATTTCGACATGTGCTTACGGCAGAAGTCACACAACATAAACTATAGTAATTAGAAACATCCCTCAAGCTGAAATATACAGAACACCAATTCACACAGTAATTCTACTGGTCTACCATGGTAATTTTAGACTGGCTATCATGGCTTCCTGTTTGCACAACATTGGCTTCTGTAATTAATGACGATTGCTTCTGCCACCTTTAACAGGCGACCATTTTGTGTGTTAAACAGAACACGAAAAGCATTGTCCCCATCAATCACTTGAACGGTTTACCAAATGTGCTGCCCAGTCAATGACGTAGGAGGTTTGTGGTGTGTCGGATTGGCCAGGTTTCCAGCGTCTTTGTGTATTATTCTTCCAATCCATTTGGATATATGCTTAACACACAGAATGGTCGCGTGTTAAAGGTGGAACAAGCAATGGTCATTAATTTTCAGAAACCAATGGTATTTGTCACACGTCGTTCTTGATGATAATATCAATGTTCTTGATGATCTTTGCTTGATATTGTCGTGTGATGGTCGTTGTCTAGGTAACGATGTTCATGGTGTGTCAATTGAGATATCTAACTGTCTCTTAATCCAACTCACCCCAGAAGTGCACCTTCACCAGTCATGAAACAAGATTGAGTTGGCGCACATAATCATTTATTCCAGAAATAAGACGGACAGACGGAACATATATATATATCCAGAAACAATGTAATCCATAGAATATAAATATCCTCCTCACAATTTAACCAGCACACATCAATGCCTTCTCACGGCCCTGCTTCTAATCTCAATCCACAAGACAGGTAATCCAGCTACTATCCACGGCTGGGAATCCTACAATACAACCCACACATTGGGTTGGAGCCACTGCTCAACTATGCAACCCACTCTGGGTTTAGGCCTCACTCCCTATAGAACCCACTCTGGTTCAGGCCTGTCTTCACAACTCGGAGAACAACACAACACGGAGATCTCTCTAACTCGACTCTCCTTAGACTACCGATCAGTCGGTCATCTTACTCTCACTGCCCTTCCAGTCTCCTGACTTCACACAACACACAACTGTCTTTCGCCCCATCCGCCTTAGGGGTTTTTTCCCTCTACCCTCACTATTTTATTTCTCAGGACTGGCTGTTTTCTCATAGCCAGGTCAGTCACTTTCCTGTCTCCCACTCTCATCTCCATTCTTCCTCATGCCCGGTCACTCACCTCAATGTCAATGACCCAGGCTTATGTCATCACCCCCCTCTTAAAAGAAAACTTCGTTTTCAAATATTGGGAGACTAAAACTTACTAAACATGTGACCCAGACATATAGCCTGGGTAGCCCTAAGTATGGCTGCCACCTTACTCTAGCTACCACACTACATAATACATCAAATGCTCATAGTACACTCCTATATTCATCACACATAAATACAACCATCTTTCTATCTTGTGTATCAATGCATGAACTAATACATCACATAATAATAATACATCATAGGAAAGCATTATACTCATGTACCCACAGGTCTCTTACTACTTCACGACCACACAATACTATTTGTGTACCGACCCTATATCAGGTGGTTCTGTTCTTGCATTAACCCACCTCTGATTCCTGTCGATGTTGTGTCTACCTTTCATGTACCCATGACTCATGGTACCTCTACAATTACAACATCTGTTTGCTATCCCTAGCCCTGGGTCAGTAATGTCGCGAACACTCTTTTGACCTGACTCAACTTTCCTATCTGCATATTGCACCGTTACACTTGAGTCTCTGTTTAGTCTGAACTCTTTATTCAATCTTGGCCCATATATCTGGCACCTTGCTTTCTGCTGCATACGCCTTATGCCTATGTGCCCTGCACATGCACTATCCTGAGCTGTTCTAGTATATCGGTCTCTATGTGCTAAAGGTACTGCTCCTTGCCCATGTGCAGTTCTACTATCTGAAAACCTGCGAGTGAGAACATTGTTCTTCCTCTCGAAGCACCATCTACCTTTCTTTGACTGCCTATGTTCTACTCTCCTACACCCTTGGGAACATTTGTTCAGAGTAGTATCTTGTCTCTGGGATTCACTAGCACTATATTTGGGATCCATTCTCATCTGCTCAGCTGTACTATCCTTGTCCTGAGTTCCTGTGTCTACTTCAAGTGCCTCTTCTACCTCAGCTATACTGTCTAATTTAGGTTCTCTTGCGGTAACTACCTCATTACTGCTTACACTATATTTTCGGTCCCAATAAACTACTTCCTCTTCTGTACAATCTTTAACTCCTATAACATTTCCTATGATCAAATCAGCCACTGGTGAGTCCAAAACACACGCTGTCACTCTTCCAGTGATATATGGTGTTTTTACTGTTATTATGGCTACTGGGTAGAACTCTACTGTGCCGTTGAATGTTATGCATCTAATCTTTTTCCCTGTATAATCCGAGGGATCTATTAAACTTCTCCTCACTCCGATAGACGTACATCCGGAATCCCTAATTGTTAACGCTGGTCTATCATTGACAAATCCCTGATGCAGCTTCAGACTTCCTCCTTCATGCACTGCTGATCCTGCTTTCACTGTATGACCACATATTAGGACTGGCTGACTGTCTTTTTCAAAAAGAGGTTTGCACCCACTACAATCTTCATTGTTCAGCGTCTCAATTACTTGCGCTGCATTTGAGTGCTCTGTTTCTCTCATCCTACATTGATGGCTGATATGCCCCTTCTTTCCACATTTGAAACAAGTAATCTCCCTTTTAGTGTTGTTCGTTGGTCCATCTGATGGTTGTGCATCACACTCTGCTGCCTTGTGTCTCCAGCTCCCACAATTCCAACATCCGGCATAATTTGGACGTCTCTGGAAGTTCCCTCTTCTATATGGGTACCGTCCTACTCTACCAACATTGTTTCCTCGGAAACCATTATCTTGAAGTTCTTGCTGCTCACCTTTCTGTGCTGAATCCACACTTTTCGCCCTTGGTCTGATGACTGGATTCTGGTCCTGTTTAGTGTACGCTGCACAGACTATTTCCTCACTCATTAGTTTCCCAATAGATACGTTAGGATGTGCAGTCATGTAGTTTTGCCCTAACTGAGACATTGTGTCTATGTCCTTTGGCTTCCGTTCCTCAAAGAACGCCACTAAATTAGAATTGCATGCAGATACTACCTTGTCTCTTAACATTAGATCTACTAATTTATTAAAATCTTTCCCTACTTCTGCGAGCTCCATCCATTTGTTAAATGTATTCTTGACTGTGTTAACAAAGTCTGTGAAATCTTGATTTGTCTCTGGCACTAACTGTCTAAACTTTGTCCTATATCCATGCTCAGTGAGTTGGAACTTTGTCAGCAAACGTTGACGTAAGATAGTGTAGTTGTTTCTTTCTTCTACAGGTAAATTGAACATGGTGTCTAGTGCCTTGCCCGTAAGAAGCTCCCCTAGTCTAATAGCATACTGTTCTTCTGGGATGCCTAACACTTTCGCTGATGCCTGATATCTGTCAAGATAAGATTCAAGGTTGTCTCGGTCCGTAAAGTATGGCAGTTTTAGTCTCTGTGACGACTGCGAAGGTCTTCTGCTTTCCTCACTTTGACCTTTCGAAGATAGTTCTAGTTTTCTTAACTCGATTTCAGTTTGCATCTGACACTTGATCTTCTCTTTCTCAATTTCCATTTTCATTTGTGTCTCTTCCTGTAGACGCTTGTTTTCTATTTCAGCTAACATTACTTCCTGTACACGCTTGTCTTCAGCTACCTTTTCTTCCTGCAGACGTTTTGCCTCGCGTTCATTATGCCTCTCCTCTCTTTCAATCTGTTTTTGTTCTTTTGCTTCGGCATACTCCTGTTATTCTTTACCCTTCAGGCCTATTCGTTCAACTGCTTCAATATATTCCATTAAAGTAGGCATCTTGTACTTGTGGACACGTTGCTGTCTGTCAGCCAACTATAAATGTGACGACTCTGCTGTCAGGTCTTGTGTCACTTCCCTAAGTACACCCACACTCCCTGTGTACGTCAATTCGTAGTGCTAAAATATCACTCTGTACTCACCCAGTCACTCTATAAGCACTAGGTAGTGAGGGGGGAAGTATCACCTATACTCCCTTATATCTATATATCTATGACCACAAGTTCATGAAGTCCCTGGAAATATTGTTAAACATACATATAAATACATATACAAACAAATGGATGATAACACTAAGTGATGACTATCCAACGCTAGACTTCACAAGCTGAGTACACGGAGACGATGATCACACAGAAATAAACCACAGTAACAACCACAAGCTTGTGTAGAGACACCCACAGTGCGCGTAAAATATAAACTGACTCAGATACCACTAGATAGTAGACACGACAAAAGTTCACAATAATAACATATATCCGAACACAGCAAATATCATATGCAAATATTATGAAAAGAAAGAGAAACAAAAACAATTTATAGCATCAACATATACACAAATCTGACGTCAGACAACTCGGCTCTAGATATTGGTTAAGACTATTTCAATGCCACTGCACGACACGTTAACTCATTAACGTTTTTCTTACAAAAATATCGTAAGCACCAGAAAGAATATAAATTTGTGTGCTGTATCCCGACTCTCGAGAAACACCCCAAAAATCCCCTACACCTGACAAACACCGGACCACATACAAGTAATAGCTTAACAACCGAAAACAATATTTATAAGACAATGAGCAGCAAACAGAATGTCCAAATCGTTGGCCGATAAATATGTGCCCACTAATCCGTCGCCACAAGTTCTTATTTTGTTCGTGTTAATAGTTATTCGCAATCCGCTGGAAATGTCTACGACGCTAGATTTCAAACCGACTTCTTGTTTTGTTGAGTGGTTATTGAATTCACGTGGTGGTCACAAGTTCCAACTGTCGACAAAAGTTGAAGATGATAGTGATATCCAAACTGTTCTGTCTCGACACAGTCCGTAACGTTATTGTACTTTCTCTGTACGTGGTGGCACCACAGTAATAATCCAAAGTGTTCTTTCGATTGTCGTACGAATTGAAGATAATGGTAATTGTCCCAAAATGTTTTGGATTGCCGTTACCCGACAAGATTCACCAAAAAGAAAAGGAGGATGGCAGCCAATGTTCAGCGCTTTAAATTTGGATATATAGATCCTTATTGGCAAAGAAATACGACAATGGTTGCGATGACGATAAATTAAAACTGTTTGCTCATAACAGAATAATGATGACAAAGGCTTGAACAAAGACGAAACATCAAGTCTGGCTTTCTTTCAAAACAACCTTGTTTATCCCGATCTCCTGTGGAAATTCCCAGTAACTTTCCACTGTCCCTAACCTTGACCTTGCCGGACACCTCAAGTCAGTACCTCAGTCTTCTTTGTCACAATAATCCACACTGACTGTCTGTAAAATGACCGGACACTTTTCCGTCATTCAAAAAACACTTTCCACCCAACCTCTCAGCCCCGACACGGCTGTTCTTTTTACTCCGTGGAAATTTTCTCAGTAACTGCTTACTGTTAAACAGCCTTGCCTCCTAAGGTCAACCTTCTTTCTCTTTATCACTTTCAGTGGAAAATACACTTTACACCACTAACCCGCCCCAACTCTGGCGGTAGGGGCACTGTTTCCACCCACTTTTGTCACCCCTCCAGGTGAATACGCAAATGTCAATTCTGTGTATCCTACACATCCATGATAACTCTCCTTCCCGAGAGTTCACTGTCCTCAGTACTTTACCTGTACTGTGCACTGTCCTCGTAAACAGCGCTGACCCTCTCTCAACCCGGCCTATTAACTGCGTCGACAAATCTTGACCAGTCAACTTGCAACAACACAGTGCGCTTGCCTTCGCACACACACACTTGTCAAATATCTTTGGTTCCCAATCCTGTCATTATCACCGCCAGCGATGTCCTACACACACACACACGCTGCCCTCGCCACTCTGGATTCAACACTGGTCTTTCATCGCCGCGTCTGCTAGTTTCAGCACTCCTGCCTGGTATCAAATTTACCTGTCACCGTAATGGACTCTCCCGGTCGATTTGTACTGCGTTATTTCTCTGACACCCCCACTCGCTTAGCGATATGGTTGGTTCCAATTCACCTGTAGTGGACTTGACGTGAACTGTCTGTAGCCAGTTACCGCACGGAGAAAAACTCAGTGTTTATACGGTGGACACACTCCGCTGTCCACCCTCTCTCAGCGAGGAGCCCACAAATATCTCAGAATGACAACACTGTCTATAATGTAATGTGTTTCTCAATATAGCCTCCAGATACGTTCCTTACTAAGCGACAGAGCCCCAGATGTCACACGTCGTTCTTGATGATAATATCAATGTTCTTGATGATCTTTGCTTGATATTGTCGTGTGATGGTCGTTGTCTAGGTAACGATGTTCATGGTGTGTCAATTGAGATATCTAACTGTCTCTTAATCCAACTCACCCCAGAAGTGCACCTTCACCAGTCATGAAACAAGATTGAGTTGGCGCACATAATCATTTATTCCAGAAATAAGACGGACAGACGGAACATATATATATATATATCCAGAAACAATGTAATCCATAGAATATAAATATCCTCCTCACAATTTAACCAGCACACATCAATGCCTTCTCACGGCCTGCTTCTAATCTCAATCCACAAGACAGGTAATCCAGCTACTATCCACGGCTGGGAATCTTACAATACAACCCACACATTGGGTGGGAGCCGCTGCTCTACTATGCAACCCACTCTGGGTTTAGGCCCTCAATCCCTATAGAACCCACTCTGGTTCAGGCCTGTCTTCACAACTCGGAGAACAACACAACCCCCTTGTACGTGGACTACCGACTCCCTCGGTATCTCAAACTCAACTCCCTGAAACGACCTGCCCCGCAGTCAGTCTCTTCTCTCACTGCCCTTCCAGTCTCCTGACTTCACACAACACACAACTGTCTTTCGCCCCATCCGCCTTAGGGGTTTTTTTCCCTCTACCCTCACTATTTTATTTCTCAGGACTGGCTGTTTTCTCATAGCCAGGTCAGTCACTTTCCTGTCTCCCACTCTCATCTCCATTCTTCCTCATGCCCGGTCACTCACCTCAATGTCAATGACCCAGGCTTATGTCAGTATTGTTGTTGTTGATATCACAAACATCAATATTATTATTGTGTCAACATCATTGTCATCACTGCTTTTGTTGCTTTATTGTTATTGCCATGGTTGCTGTTGTTATTGATATTAATATGATGATGATGACTACTGACATTATTATTATTATTATTATTATTATTATTATTATTATTATTATTATTATTATTATTACTATTATTGATATGATATTTTAAATAACAATTTCAGTGTTGAATACTTAATACAAAAGTGCACACCCCGCTCTATTATCTTTACTTCTCGGCATGGCACATCAGTTTTCCCCTGATTTATGTAGATTGTAATTTTCACCGGTCTCTGTGGCTGAAGGGCTTGCGAACGCGGTTTGTGAGCCCGTATACCCGGGTTCGAAACACGGCGGTGCTGGTTTTTTCGAAAAAGGTATAGAGACCGGTCGTTCAGAAAGCAATGGCAAACTACTGAACGTAACACTTGCCTAGTACATCAACAGCAGCTGAAAATGCTGGTGTTGACTGCAACGTCCCGTAAGGGATACGCAACAAATTTTTTTTTTTTTAAATTTTCTTAGCCTATGTTCTGCAATAGTGAAAATGAAGGGTTTCTATGCAATAAGTTACTTCCATTGAATGTTACAAAGAGTACTGAAATGCGATATAGAACCTTTTCTGATGTTTGGCAGTGAATCTTGCAAATGAAGAAATTAGGAAGAACTTGGAAGCAAAGGCGATGTGGTTCCTGAGATGAATGTTGCGCATTTCTTGGACTGTCAGAGTAACTAACGACGATTGCCTGAAAGAGGCTAATGAAAGTAGAACCTTTTATTCAACAATAAGAATGTGACAAACAGCTTTATTTGGTCATATGATGGGAAGAGAGACATTGGAGAACATCGTGACAACTGGAGAGATCAAGGGGAAGAGAGGGAGAGGCAAACCAAGAAAAATGATGCTAGATGGACAGAAACGGAGGCAGAGAGGAATATCATCAGCAGAGTTGATCCAGAACACTAAAGATCGAGATCCGTGGAGAAACAAACGTCTACGCCAACTGGCAAGACACTTTTTGATGATGATAGTTGTCCGGTTTCTACCCACAATTAGTTATAGAACTATGTTCCCTTCATTTGCACTTGCGCTGGTATTAAGACGCCACGGGATGAATACAGAGAGGTTCCTTCTGTTAGTGTTGGCAGACTTTTCTTGAGAAAGACTGGTCAGTTAGTGTTGGCAGACTTTTCTTGAGAAGGACTGGTCAGTTAGTGTTGGCAGCTGTTTAAGACATATTTTGGGGTCATCTCCTAAAAGAAGCGCAGTGACGGCTAAATGTTCCACAATGCAAAAATAGAAAAATCGTTATAGTTGCTAGACTACTATGAGGCAGAATGTAAAATACCTTCACAGCTTGCGATGGAGCATAAACAAGAACGAATGATGATGATGATGATGATGATGATGATGATGATGATGATGATAATAATAGTAGCAGTAGTTAGTAGTAGTAGCAGCAGCAGCAGTGGTAGTAGTAGTAGTAGTAGTAGTAGTAGTAGTAGTAGTAGTAGTAATAATAGTAGTAGTAGTAGTAGTAGTAGTAGTAGTAGTAGTAGTAGTAGTAGTAGTAGTAGTAGTAGTAGTAGTAGTAGTAGTAGTAGTAGTAGTAGTAGTAGTAGTAGTAATACGACGACATCTGCTATTGTTCATTGTACGAGTATTATCAGTAAGGCTTCATTATTGTGATGTGTGAATATTCTATTGCTAGTGTTTGGATTTGCCATCGGATGTCCAAGGCTTTTCACGAATTAGCGGCTTCTCGATCCTGTACACATTACAAGGACTTTTCCTCCCCTTTCGGTGTATTGAGTTTATGATGTTGGTCCAATTGTTTTGTAGACCAGTCGTCACCCGATTGGCTATAGGTCAGTATCACACCTGCCGCCTTAACCTTTCGGATTATTTTCTGGTACTCTTATTCTGATTCGACCTGGAGCCCAGATCAATATTAAAAAGGAATCCCCGCTTCGAGCTGGTTCCGGTCACGTGATCACTGTCGGACAGGCAAGCGTCCTGACCATGTAGTTTAGGGTTGGTGCTGCTACATGTTGTGTTTGTCTGAATACATAACATGTTGTGATTGTCTGAATACATAACATGTTGTGTTTGTCTGAATACATAACCGACTCCGTGGCGAAGGTGTTACCACATCAATTCGCAATCCGGAACCATCATCCAGTGTCTTGCCGGCTGGCGTGGGCGATCATGCCCCTCCACAAATTACAATCTTCGACGTCGTGGATCAATTCGTGCGTTGACTCCCTTCCGTGCCATGAATACCTCGTTCCAATCACAGCTGCTGGATATTTGGAAGCGTTGTATTGGTTTCCATACAATGATATGAGTGCTGGTCTTTCCAAAAGCAATGGTAAGCTACTGAACGTAAACTTGCCAAGAAATCACAAACAGCCAAAACATACTGGGGTTAACTGCGACGTTCTGTAATGGATATGCAACTAACTAATTCAATAAATAACAAATGTTGTTCTTATTTTTCAGGGGATCTGTAGCTGTGTCGAAAATAAAGTACTGGGCAGTGGAATCGAACGCATTGAAAGGAACTGGGCCTTTAGATCGCACAGGTGCACCACAGGAGCCACAGACAGGAAGTACTGGAAACGGTACTGTCAGTGGCGACGTAGAGTTCACTGCAACCGGGGGCAATAATAGCGCAGTGGCGGTGTCGGCAGGGGGGTTCAAAGCATGGGTTTTCATTCTGGTGTCGTTGGTATTGAAACTGGTAAACTTATGAAAGGGACAGGGTTGAAATTCATAATAAAATATTTGATGAAGAACTGTGTCTGGGTTGTGGCTACGAGGTATTCAAAGGATGGGTTGAACTGAGTTGAAATGACTAAGAAACCAACACTACAGCACACTGGACATTCTTATACACACTCTGCAGTTATCTTTAACAACCAGCGAAGAGTCTCAATATTAATGATACTGGCATGCAGTTTAATTATGTGTCTATCTGACCTTTCCTTGGAGTACAGCGTGTCGGCCGGATACTCTCCATGTTACAGCTAGTATCCGCCTTTACACCATGACAGTGTAAATCAGTAAATTACATATACATACTCTCACAACCGAGAGTTGTTGGAATCAAACGTGTGGTGAGTAGTCTGATGGGAACATATAATAAACTTGTACTCTGATGTAACAGAGAATAAACTTGTAGTGTTTTGAGAACAGAGAATAAATTTGTAGTCTGATGGGAAAAGAGAATAAACTTGTTGTGTTTTGGGAACAAAGAATAAACTTGTAGTCTGATGGGAACAGAGAATAATCTTGTAGTGTTTTGGGAACAGAGAATAAACTTGTAGTGTTTCGGGAACAGAGAATAAACTTGTAGTCTGATGGGAACAGAGAATAAATTTGTAGTGTTTTGGGAACAAAGAATAAACTTGTAGTGTTTTGGGAACAGAGAATAAACTTGCAGTCTGACTGGAACAGAGAATAAACTTGCATTCTGACTGGAACAGAGAATAAACTCGTTGTCTGATGGGAACAGAGAATAAATTTGTAGTGTTTTGGGAACAGAGAATAAACTTGTAGTGTTTTGGGAACAGAGAATAAACTTGCAGTCTGACTGGAACAGAGAATAAACTTGCAGTCTGACTGGAACAGAGAATAAACTTGTTGTCTGATTTGAACAGAGAATAAACTTGTAGTGCTTTGGGATAAACAGAGATACACTTGTAGTCTGATTGGAACAGACAATAAACTTGTTGTCTGATGGGACCAGAGAATAAACTTGTAATCTGATGAGAACAGAGAATAAACTTGTAGTGTTTTGGGAACAGAGAATCATTTTGTAGTCTGATATGAACAGATAATACACTTGTAGTCTCATTGGAACAGAGAATACACTTGTAGTCTGACTGGAACAGAGAATACACTTGTAGTATGATTGGAACAGAGAATAAACTTGTAGTCTGATGGGAACAGAGCATAAACTTGTAGGGTTTTAGGAACAGAGAATACACTTGTTGTATTTTGGGAACAGAGAATAAACTTGTAGGGTTTTAGGAACAGAGAATAAACTTGTGATCTGATGGCAACAGAGAATAAACTTGTAGTCTGATTGGAAAAGAGAACTAATGTGAAATTGACGTGACGGCGGTTTAAACAAGAAAGAAAGAGAGAGAGAGAGAGCGAGAGAGAGAGAGAGAGAGAGAGAGAGAGAGAGAGAGAGTGTGTGAAAATGAGTGAGTTAGCAAGAGAGAGACAAAGGGTGTGTCGGATTGGCCATAGAGAGAGAGAGAGAGAGAGAGAGAGAGAGAGAGAGAGTAGGAGAGAGTCAAAGAAGAAGAGGTGGAGGGGGAGGAGAAGGAATGTGGACGCTTTAGATAATATTAAAAGAAAATAGAATTTACATAGAGTTGTTGACTGAGAATGAAACCGGGAAAGAGGGAGAGGAGTCAGAAAGAGAAGGTTTCGAAATGCTTTAACAATCGCAAATAACGGTTTTCAATGCAGACTGTTACAGTGATCACAGATTCCTTACAGGCACATTGGGGGTAAAGTTAAAAATAAGTCAAGTATACACCAGGAAACACTAAATATGATCTGTGTACACTGAAAAATGACAAGGAAATAGAAGACAATTTCAACATAGAAGTAAAGAATAGATTTGATATATTGTCTGATCTAGAGATCCTACTTCAAGATGTGAATGATCAATGGGAAATGTTGAACAATGAATGAAATCTGCAACATTTAGTAGATGCAGTTGTTGCACACAGTGAACATCTAGGGTTAGAATTAAATTGTAAGAAGACTCAAATTATGGTCGTCACTAGGGGGAAGGTGATACCAAAATGTAATATACAAGTAAATGGGAATATCCTTAAACAAGTAAATTGATACAATTATCTCGAAACAGGCATAACATCTTATGGGAGATGCCTTGAAGAGATTAGAACAAGAATCGCCATGGGATTTTGCAAAATGGAAAATATACTGACCAATAAAAAGATGTCAAGTCAAACGAGGAAAAGAGTGTTGAGGTGCTACATAGACACTGTACTTGTTTTTAAATAGATATGAAGCGTGGACAATGAGCAGGAAAGCTGAAAAACATCCGATGGATGTAGACATGTGGTTTCTGACGAAAATGCAGGGAATACTATGGACAGACAGAAAATCCAATGACCAAGGTCTACAATAAACAAATGAAAATCGTACATTAATTAGAGAAATTAGACATAGTCAAAATTTGTTGGTCACGTTATGAGAAGAAATAAACTAGAGAAGTGCATGACAACTGGCAAGATCGAGGGAAAGAGAACACGGGGAAGGCAGAGAAGTAAATACCTGAGCAGCATGACCACGTAGTATGGTCGAGGCACGAACACTGAGCTGATCCACAACTCTGATGATGGAATGAGATGGCGAATCATGGCAGCCCACGCTTACTGGCATGGCACATGATGAATGAATGAACTAGTAGTACTAGCATGTGTATGGATTACGCTGGAGTTCAAAGTGAGTAAACGCAACAGGCACAATTTGTAACGTGACAATCAGCTGGACGTGGTTCTGTAGGTTTATCACGTGCCACGCATCTTACACTGACAGATGGAATGAAGATGGACTAAACATTCCATCCTACGGCATCAATGCAGAAAAAACCTTATTTGTCTCCGGTGTTTTATATTACAAACTACGTTGATGTTAACTTCCTTGTCTCAAATATATTTAATTTTTGATCACAATTTGATTGCTTAAGTAACCGCCCGTCTGGCTATACGTGTATATTTGACGCATTTCATTTTATTAGCAACATATCTGCTCGAAATGTCAAGTAATTGAGTTCGTCTCTAGTGGCCACATCTAGTAATCGTGTTCTTACAATCGAGGCAATAACACCACCCATCACAGACGCATTCTACACAGTCTAACTACTCTCTTTATTACCGTTGTGCCACTAGAGGTGGTCTCTTCCCCAGCTCGAGGCGTGGTCGGCTTGACATTTGCTCGTTTAATTACCCAAGATAAACTGATGAAATATTTATCAATGGGACTTGATAAACCTCTTCACCTGGCCGTGAAACTGGTGTCATTTCGTGCATTTCCCACATCCTGGGACTTTGATCGTGATCAAATAGTGAATCACTGAATCAATTACGTGGCGTCTCTACAATGAAGGTTGGCTTTTATATATCTTTAAAGCTGCTGTAAGACTTTTGCCAGAACCAAGTGATGACTGTTAATCTACATCCATGGTCAGAGTCCGAGAACAGCAAGTTGAAAGAGGTGTGGCCAAACAAGAACACTATGCAGGAAGCCAAAGAAGATTATTAAACCAACATAGGACTGGTGTTGTGAGCCACTACACGCTGCGGGATTTACTGAGGAGGGGATCCGAGCACTTGTGAACTGAATGGTTCGATGTGCAATGAGGATGATCTGTCGACTAATTAACGCTGCTGTCTCATGATTTGTTCATTCACTTCGGCAGACAGACTTTTAGACGTCTATCAAATAATCAAGCGTGGACAAAACTTCAGTCATATATATGTATATACAGCGTAGGGAATATATATAACCTGCATTATGTTTAATCCGTATCGCAAGAAATGGAATTGAATGGCAGGAATTAATAGATAAGATAAACATTGACAGCGGGGACACACTACACAACATGAAAATAAAACTTACGGTCACGGCTAAGAACAAAAAAAGTATAGTCTTCACTGAGAGTATACTTTTTTTTTGGTTCACATATCCTTTACATGACATCGCTGTCAACATCAGCATCTTTGAGCTGATTGTTGATTTCTTGGCAAGATTACGCTCAGTAGGTTTTAATGCAAAAGTAGGTGCAGGAAGAGCTGAAAACGAGAGACACGTTTTAGGAAAATTTGGATTAGGAAATAGAAATGATGCAGGTGACAAATTAATTGAATTTTGCACAGAAAATGAGTTAACGATAGCCAACACGCTTTTTAAACAACATCCAAAAAGACTCTTCACATGGAAGTCTCCAGACAGTATTACCAAAAATCAGATAGATTATATTTTAATACAAAGAAGATGGAGATCAAGCATAACATCTGCAAAAACCCTACGTAGTGCAGACTGTGATACAGATCATCAGTTATTAGAAGCAGATCTGAAATTAAAACTCAAAAAGCTTACCCGAGGACCAAGGCCACTTCGTTTTGATCTCACAAAAATACCAGATGCATACAACATAGAAGTTAGGAATCGTTTTGGGGTCTTGATGTCTGTACAAGAGGAAATGACACCTGATGAACTGGCAGTACAAGCTAGAGATATCTTGATAACTGCAGCCAAAGATTTAATTCCGACCAAGAAAAAGCAACAAAAGCCATGGATTACATCAGACACGTTAGAATTAATAAAACAACGAAGGGAACTGAAACAGAAAGGAGGTGAATCCGATAATACCAAGATGAAGTATAAATCTTTAACTCGAGAAATAAGAAAGAACACACGAAAGGACAAAAATCAATACATACAAGATTGTTGTACCAGAATAGAGCAATATCATAAGACTGGAAGAGATTATGAAATGTTCAAAGAAAGGAAGTTATTGACAAGAAATGTTCAACCTCAATTGAATGTTATCTGTGACAAGATGGGAAATACCTTAACAGAATCTAGACAAATTCTAGAAAGATGGCAAGAGTACTGCAGTGGAATGTATGATATGAGTGACAGTGAGGATATGAAAGAGATACATGAGCCAACGACAGCAGAGACAGAACCTGAACCCTCATTAGATGAAATTGCTTGGGCTATAAAGCACCTGAAGAATGGTAAATCTCCTGGATATGATGAGATACCAGCTGAACTAATTAAAGCGGGAGGAGAAGAAAGCAAACACATATATCATGCATTATGTACAAAGATTTGGAAATATGGTATATGGCCAAAAGATTGGAAGAGAACTATCTTCATTCCCATACCAAAAAAGGGCAACCTGAAATTATGCACCAACTATAGAACTGTTGCCCTGATCAGTCATGCAAGTAAAATTCTACTAAAAGTCATAATGGCAAGACTTCGTAAGAAAATGGAAGAAGAGATTAACGTAGTTCAAGATGGATTTAGACAAGGAAGAGGAACAAGAGATCACATATTCAACATGCGTTTAATAATAGAGAAGTGCAGAGAATTTAATGTAAACCTATACTCATGTTTTGTGGATTATTCAAAGGCATTTGACTGTGTACAGCATCAGAAACTTTGGGAAATCATGAGGACTATGGGCTTTCCATCACATGTAGTACAACTCATAAAAATGCTCTATCTAGACCAACAAGCAGCAGTTAGAATAGATGGCGAGGCATCAGATTGGTTTGACATCAAGCAAGGAGTCCGTCAGGGCTGCGTGCTGTCACCCTATTTGTTTAACCTGTACGCTGAAAATATAATGAGAAATGTAAGAGATGATATAAACAGGGAGCTATATGATGCCCTAAATATCGGCGGTCATGACATACCGGAGATTCGATATGCTGATGATACAGTGTTACTATCCACAACACAGAATGGCATGGAAAATCTAATAGCCTCAACCCAATTGAATATTGAAAATCACAACTTATATCTTAACATAGCAAAAACAAAAATAATGCATACAGATAAAACTACCATGGAGAAAGAAATATACATTAATAGGGAAAAATTGGAGGTGGTGGAAAATTTTGAGTATCTTGGGTCATTGATTACCAACAACGGGGACACAATGAAAGAAATTAAACGGCGACTATCAATTGCTCTTCAAAGACTAAAACAGCTGAATAAATTATGGAATGGGACAGACAAACTACATAAATTAGATTTTTAAGAGCATGCATCTTTCCTATTGCAACATACGCCTGTGAGACATGGACACTTACTAAACAAGCTGAACAGCGCATAAACGCCTTTGAATATAAGTGTTATAGACGAGTTCTAAAAATATCTTGGGTAAAGAAAAGAACAAATGCATCCATACTTCAAGAGTTGAATATTGAAGAAGGTTGGCTATTAAAGACGATTAAACAAAGAAAATTGAAATATTTTGGTCACTTGAAACGTCACGAAAGTTTGGAGAGAACAATAATGGAAGGGTATATGCCCGGGAAGAGAGGAAGAGGAAGGCCAAAGAGAAGATGGGTGCAGGATGTGGCGGATGATCTCCAGATGGGTGTATCAGACGCGGGACATCTTGCTTATGATCGAGAGGTTTTCCGGAGGGTTGTTATGGGAGCGAGGTTCTGCAAAAGACATGCTACTGAATGAATGAATGAGGTTGCCATTGCTTTCTGGGCGACCGGCTCACGTACCCCGCAAATTACAGACGCGGGGAGAACCGCTACCGATTCTCGCGTACGTCACGTTATTGACGACAGTATACGGGATTACGGAGAAAGTCGTGTAACTCCTAGACCAGGGAGACGGCGACAGTATACTAGATAACAATATAACAAAAGGCATAGTCGACAGTGACATTATGTGAGATAACTGTCAACTGTCAACTGTCATTTACTGCCAGTATAGTACCTTGCGGTGTATGGCAGAGGGGTCTTTGAGTCTTTTGAATTAAGACCGCCTGGCTAGCGCTGTCTCCGTGAACTGTGCAGGTTAGGAAACAAAATCCAGTCGATAGCACTGTATACTGACAGTCTACGAGATAATACTGACAGTATACAAGATAACACTGGCAGTATACGAGATAACACTGACAGTATACGAGATAACACTGACAGTATACGAGATAACACTGACAGTATACGAGATAACACTGACAGTATACGAGATAACACTGACAGTATACGAGATAACATCACTGGCAATATACGAGATAACACTAACAGTATACGAGATAACATCACTGACAATATACGAGATAACACTGACAGTATACGAGATAACACTGACAGTATACGAGATAAAACTGACAGTATACGAGATAACATCACTGGCAATATACGAGATAACACTGACAGTATACGAGATAACATCACTGGCAATATAAGAGATAAAACTGACAGTATACGAGATAACACTGACAGTATACTAGATAACACTGACAGTATACGAGATAACACTGACAGTATATGAGATAACAATGACAGTATACGAGATAACACTGACAGTATACGAGATAACACTGACAGTATACGAGATAACTCCACTGGCAGTATACGAGATAATACTGACAGTATACGAGATAACATCACTGGCAATATACAAGATAACACTGACAGTATATGGAATAGAGAGAAAAAGCAGCGGCTGCAGCAGGATATAACAATATGAAATGGAAACAAATAGGTATTTTAAATTCCTGCGAGAAAAAACGAACTAAACATTAACAAACGTTGCACATACCTTACAAGGAGATCCAAGTGTCGCGAAATACAGGTGAAAAATCCGAAATCAGAAGCACTCAATAAATATAAAAATGAATAAAAAAATAAGATAAAAAACACACGAACGCATACAGTACGACACACAGACGTTTCGATTCTAAGAATCTTTGTCAATGACAACACAGATAGCTAACGACAAAAACACAAACACACGACCTATCACTTATAGTGCACAACCTGATAATGACAGTATATGAGATAACATCACTGGCAATATACGAGATAACGCTGACATTATACGAGATAACATCACTGGCAATATACGAGATAACACCACTGGCAATATACGAGATAACACTGACAGTATACGAGATAACACTGACAGTATACGAGATAACACTGACAGTATACGAGATAACGCTGACAGTATACGAGATAACACCACTGGCAGTATACGAGATAACACTGACAGTATACGAGATAACACTGACAGTATACGAGATAACACTGACAGTACACGAGATAACACTGATAGTATACGAGATAACACCACTGGCAGTATATGAGATAACACTGATAGTATACGAGATAACACCACTGGCAGTATAGTAGATAACACCACTGGCAATATACGAGATAACACCACTGGCAGTATACGAGATAACATCACTGGCAATATACGAGATAACACTGACAGTATATGAAATAACACTGACACTATACGAGATAACACTGACAGTATACGAGATAACACTAACAGTATACGAGATAACACTGACAGTATACGAGATAACACCACTGGCAGTATACGAGATAACACCACTGGCAATATACGAGATAACACTGACAGTATACGAGATAACACTGACAGTATACGAGATAACACTGACAGTATACGAGATAACACTGACAGTATACGAGATAACACTGACAGTATACGAGATAACACTGACAGTATACGAGATAACACCACTGGCAGTACACGAGATAACACTGACAGTATACGAGATAGCACCATTGGCAGTATACGAGATAACACTGACAGTATACGAGATAACATCACTGGCAATATACGAGATAACACTGACAGTATACGAGATAACACTGACAGTATACGAGATAACATCACTGGCAATATACGAGATAACACTGACAGTATACGAGATAACACTGACAGTATACGAGATAACACTGACAGTATACGAGATAACACTGACAGCATACGAGATAACACCACTGGCAGTATACGAGATAACACTGACAGCATACGAGATAACACTGACAGTATACGAGATAACATCACTGGCAGTATACTAGATAACACTGACAGCATACGAAATAACACCACTGGCAGTATACGAGATAACACTGACAGCATACGAGATAACACTGACAGTATACGAGATAACACTGACAGTATACGAGATAACACTGACAGTATACGAGATAACACTGACAGTATACGAGATAACACTGCAACAAAATCCAGAACTTACACAGTCAGTATAAGAGATAACACTGAAACACTCAGAGAGATTCATTTATCTAGAGTCATTAGCAAAAGAGATGGAAAAACAACACAGAGATCACATGCGGAATAATCCACACAAAGGCAGTATTCCATTAGACTAAGAACATAACATTCTGTGTAAAGTATTCTTGTTTATGGGCGTTACACAGTAATAGAGTTAATCTGCTGGAAGAGCTGGCTTCCGCTGGATGTGTGCAGGAGGGTGGTTCCTAAGCTGTGAACGGGGTATGAAGTCAAGAACATGGCTGCAACGATGTCTACTGGATCATAACTAGCCACCGAGGTGGAGGTGAAGGCTGAAGCCAACTGCCATGGGAGAGAAGCTGGCTTTCCCGCTGTCAGTTACGGTGCTGTGGTAACGCTGGCAGATGCACCGGGTGCACAATGTTCGCCCTCCGAGGGTGGGGTGGCTTCTGGGCAGACATACTTAACGATGTCGATATGGGAAATGCACGATAACGAACGTCTCGAAGGTGTCCACGTTAGGAGGAGAAAAACGTCCGATGGTTATGACCCGGGTGGGCCCACCCCCTTAGAATGTCAAGAATGTAAAGGAACCGAAACATTCGGCGAGGGGCACAATATCTGATGATCAGAAGCCTCCTTTCGTCCTTGGTCCTCGGCGGAGTGTTGTTACTGGAATGTTAAATACAGCTATTGCTACTGCGAGGATACCAGGCAAGGACGCTTACTAAAGAAGGTATACCGACACTGGAGGACAAGGACATGCGGTTTTGTCCCCCTCTCTATGAAAGCTTAGACTTCCGTGGGCCATTTAGACGACCAATGTCCAAATTCTGGCAGTCGCATGTCGACACAAGCAAATGATTAGCCACAGGTCCAGACACTGGTCATTCTTTGGTCATATTATGAGACCAGGGGTTTGAAGATACGGAAAAAGCTACGTCATCTGCAAAGATCGAGAGATCCAGAAAAAGAGGAACAGAGGCAGAACATGCTGGATGGGTTGTGAAGTGGCAACGAGGATGATCAGCCGTGCAACTGATCAATGACACAGAAGGGATATGTCTAGGATCTAACATAACCACTTACGCCGGCTTGCGTGGCGCATGATGATGAGATGCAATATAACTTACGATAAAATGCATATTACAGTGACCAAAAGTTCTAAAGAGAAACTATAACAGTCTTATATTTTCAACTGTTAACTTCGCAACTCGTGTGCGCTGACGTAAGTTATTTTGGCATACTTTGTCGGGCCTTATCTGCATAGTGAAGGTCTTCAGCCAGCAATAGTATAAATTATCTGAATTATTTCGCGACAATTGGCGCCGGGAGATGTCTCTGGAAGTACAGGAGGCCGACGTGATGTTGACCTCATCAGCCGTTGAGTGTCGTGTGGTCTACAAAACATAGGGTGAGCACCATGTACCCCATACGTATGAAGACACCTAAACCGTTCCGTGACTTGAACTGACTCATTGTTAGAATTTACAGGCGCTCTCTTCCTTTCACTTGCTGCCAGCTACTGACAGAACAGGGAGCCTCGGTGGCCTAGTGACCAGGCTTGTCGGCCAGCTGGTCCTGGGTTCGAATCTCAGTTGGAAAGTAAAGGTAACCGGCATGACTGTGACCGTCTGACTGACCGAGTGCCGATTGGTCTCTACATGTGTTGCCCATGCAGCGTGACCCCTCTCTCACTGACCGAGTGCTGATTGGTCTCTACATGTGTTGCCCATGCAGCGTGACCCCTCTCTCACTGACCGAGTGCTGACTGGTCTCCACATGTGTTGCCCATGCAGCGTGACCCCTCTCTCACTGACCGAGTGCTGATTGGTCTCTACATGTGTTGCCCATGCAGCGTGACCCCTCTCTCGGCCTTTCTAGTTTACTCCAGAGGAAAGCTAACACCAATACGTCTGAAACAAGACAAGCTGCAGGAGCTGCCGGATAAACAAAGCAATGTACAAATGTCCGCATGTCCGAGCATCGATCCTAGACCAAATGTCGACCAAGATATAGAACTTGTTCTGCACTACCAGAATATTTGGTCTTAAGGTTGCATTTTCTCACACAGGGGTTAGGCTTGTACCCTCCCTATTGCACCCCCCCCCCCTTTGAAGCCTTTGGCACAATGTGGGGTGTCGGGTTTGGTGTGCGCTGCTCAACATTCGGTGCTAACAGAAAGCAGATAGTCCCGTCTACTTGTATAGGTTAGCTCACTCATATATGTGTCGGGTTTGGTGTGCGCTGCTCAACATTCGGCGCTAACAGAAAGCAGATAGTCCCGTCTACTTTTATAGGTTAGCTCAGTCATATATTACTCAAATATGTATATATGAAGAACTGTCATGAAATTAGTGGATCCAAGAGTGGATGCTTAAGATACAATTGTAATGGATTTTATGGTTCCTAAAATGGGTTTTCTTTAGAAAGAACAATTAAAATTGTCATGGTTTCACGACAGGGTTGCTTTAGACCAGTGGTTCTCAACCTTTTTTGGCCCGTGCCCCCCTTCACATATTTTTAGGACGTCATCTCCCCCCCCCCCGCCTCACCATATTTTTAGAACGTCATTGCCCCCCCCCCCCCCCTTTCGTATTTCCTCCCTAAAATTTCCCCCGCCCTTACACAGTATAGTAATAATTGAAGCTAAGATTAATAGCACATACTAAAACAAATCTAGATATCTACATAAAACGTGATTTGCGGATCTACTTGTCTCTGTGGCTAAAGGGCTTGCGAAAGCGGTTTGTGAGCCCGTATACCCGGGTTCGAAACACGGCGGTGCTGGTTTTTTTCGAAAAAGGTATAGGGGCCGGTCGTTCAGAAAGCAATGGCAAACTACTGAACGTAACACTTGCCTAGTACATCAACAGCAGCTGAGAATGCTGGTGTTGACTGCAACGTCCCGTAAGGGATACGCAACACAATTGTTTTTTTTTTACGTTACAAAATGAATTTCAGAAGGGTAATACGTACAGAACCGTAAAGTATGAAGGGAAAAACAATATCAAGTAATCAGTTCTTGTATTAACGCAATCTAGAAATAATCTTAATCCCCCCCCCCCCACCCCCTCTCCCTGGAAACCCAAAAATTCCCCCTGGGGGGGGGGGGAATTCCCCACCGGTTGAGAACCACTGCTTTAGACAGAACTGTCATGGAATTCACGGTAACCGGTTTGGCGTTCTATAGATATAACTGTCAATGAATTATTGGTTCCTCCGATGGGCTTGCTTAAGATAGAATTGTAATGGATTTTGTGGTTCCCAAATGGGTGTTCTTTAGAAAGAACAATTATGTTCTTCATGGTTCCCACACGGGCCTTCTTTAGAAAGAACAGCTATGTTATTTGTGGTTTCCAGATGGGCTTTCTTTAGAAAGAACTGCTATGCCCTTCATTGTTCCCAGACGGGCTGGATTTAGAAAGAACTGTCATAGAGTTCATGGTTCCCTGAAATGAGCGATCAACTCAGCAATGGATACAAGATGTTAAAGACACATTGAGAATGAAAACGCATGGGTAAGAAGCTGAGAAAGGATCAGTCGACTGTGATGAGTGCGACATTCTGCAAGCTGATGACGCTGCGCTTGCTTTCTTCTTCTTCTTCTTCTTCTTCAGCGTTCCGAGCCATTGAGGTTCTTTGCTGCAGATACAATCCGTCTCCATTCGTCTCTCTGGTTGACCTTCTCTTGCCAGTCGTTGATACCAAGTGCTTGTAGGTCTGTATATATATTATCTCTCCACCGTCTTCTTGGTCTACCTCGGGGTCTACGGACATTTATTTCCTGAGTGTAAGCGAGTTTTGTTTCCCTATTATCTTCCATTCTTTCTATATGCCCCAGCCATTGTAGTCTATTAGCTTTCATGATACCAGTGATTAGCGGGGATTTAAACAGATCATAAATGTCTTTGTTATTTCTTCTTTTCCACTCTCCACTTTGTGTATCCCTAATGGGTCCAAAGATGCGTCTTAAAACGTTGTTCTCAAAGGTTTGTAATAAGGCTTCGTCTCCTTTCGTTGTACTCCAGGTTTCAGAGCCATACAGCACAACTGGTCTTATCAGTGTTTTGTATATTGTGATTTTGGTGTTAAGAGATAACACATTTGATTTTAGTAGATGTTGTAGTGCATAATCTTATTTCCAGAATTGATTCTAATTTGTATTTCTTCCCTTATGATATTGGAGCAGTTGAAGATTGTACCCAGGTATTTGTATGTTTCCGTTCTTTTAATGGTCATGTTATCTATTTGTATGTGGAGAGTTTTTAGCCATTCCTTCTCTTGAAATTACCATATATTCTGTCTTATCTTGGTTGATAACCAGCCCCATCTGTTGGGCTTTTTCCTTTAAGTGAGTCAATATTTCCAATGTCTTTTGTTAATTTTCCCCTATAATATCTATATCATCTGCATTCCACATCGCTGTCCAGGATGAAAGACCTGGGAGTAAGAATCGGCACAGCCAGACGCGAGAAGTACATCGGGAAAACAAAACGCCTTGTCAACCAACACAGAACTGGCACTATTAGCCACAGGACGCTGATGCATATGCTGGGGGGAGGATCTGAGCACCTATGGACATGTCCGGAGTGCAACGAAGATACCCCAACTGATAACTAAGGAACTATCATCTGCATAACCAAGCAGCTTGGATGTTCCTCCAATATCACAGTCCTCCTTTACCTTCCTTACAACTGTCTCTAGAGCCAGATTAAAGAATAGCGGCGATAGTGCATCACCCTGTTTCAAGCCAGATGCTTTTTGGAAAGGGTCTGATTTCCTGCCTTTATTTGTTACTATATTATAAGTATCTTCCATGCATAGTCTGGTCATGTTGATTAACTTCCTTGGTATTCCAAATTCCTGCAAAGCATTCCATAGACTGTTCCTATGGACACTATCATAAGCTTTTTTAAAATCCACAAAAATGTTATGGAGATCTCTTTTATATTCCCAATGTTTCTCGGCTATTTGTCGTAAGATAAATATCTGATCTATTGTTGATCTGTTTTGTCTACAACCCGCCTGGTAGTCACCTAATATGTCTTCTGAATATGGTTTTAGTCTATTTAGTAATACTGCGGATAGTATCTTATAGCTTGTGAACAGTAGTGATATTTCTCTATAATTTTCACATTGGAACTTGTCTCCTTTCTTAAAGATAGGTATCAATAATGACTCCTTCCAGTCATGGGTAATTCTTCTGTCCTCCAGATTTTTATTATTAGTTCGTATAGCTTTAGATGTAATGCATGGCCACATGCCTTTATAAATTCAGCAGCAATTCCATCAGTCCCAGTTGCCTTATTATTTTTAAGTCGTGTGATTACATATAGGATTTCTTCAAATGTAGGTTCTTCAATTTGTGGTTCGCATGTTAGAACCTCTTCCTGTGGGAAAATGTTACTTGGAGCTTCACAAATTAGTAATTCAATAAAATATTCTTTCCATGTGTTGCACATTTCCTCATTGGTATTTATCATATTCCCATTTTTGTCTTTTAAACCATATGTGTGTTGTTGGTGCCCTCGTTTCATTGACTTCAGTTCTTTAAAAAATTTTCTGGATTCATTTTTCTGGTGATTAGTTTCCATATCTTTGATTATATTACTCATATATTCTCGCTTCTGCTGTCTGACTATTTTTGTAGCCTCTTTACATTCATTTCTATAATGCTCTTCCTTTTGGATGTTATTGATGTCATTTAACCATACATGTCTGGCATTCTTCTTCCTAATGACTGCTTCTTTACATTTTTGATTGAACCATCTGTTCTTTCTATGCGTGGTTAACACACCGAGACATTCTTCTGCGGTAGATTGAATTGTATTCTTGATGTTCAACCAAGTTTGGTCAACGCTTTCCTGCGAAGGGTTTTGCAGAGTTTCAAGTTTACATTTTATTTCATCTGTAAATTTCTCTTTGACTGTAATGTCTTGTAGTTTTTCTCTGTTATATATTGGGTGTAATCTTTGTAATTTAGTATAGAAAGCTCTCTTAAGTTTTATTTGAAATTTTGCACCGACGAGGAAGTGGTCACTGTGGCACTCAGCTCCTCTATAGCTTCTAACTTGCTGTATGTTTGATGCATTTCTGTTGTTAATTAAACTGTGATCTATTTGATTATAGGTTCTCTTGTCACATGATTTCCAAGTTTGTTTGTGTATATCTTTTCTTTGTAGTCTGGTACTGCTAATCTGCAGTCTTTTGGCTTCTGCCAGGTTGATGACTCTCCATCCATTATCATTTGAAGTTGTATGTAGGCTTTCCATACCGGCCACTTTTTTATTAGTTTGCTCTCTACCTATTTTTGCATTGAAGTCTCCCAGCACAGTCAGCATGTCCTGTTTGGGGGTTTCTTCTATGACATCTTCCAGATCATAATAAAAGTCTTCTTTAATATCATCTTCTTTCTCTTCGGTATGTGCATGTACATTAATCATCGTTATATTTTTCCATTTACCTTTTATTCGTAATTTACTAATCCTGTCATTAACAGCTTTAAAGTTTAAAACGTTCCCCCATAATTCTTGTCTGATGACAAATCCTGTTCCTAATTCATGTTTATTTTGGGTGTTTCCTCCATATATTATAATCATTCCATTTTGCTCTAAAGTACCCTCTCCTGGCCACCTTATTTCTTGAATTGCTGTTATATTCATTTGATATTTAACCAGCTCCCGGGTTAGTTCTTCGGCCGCTCCAGCTCGATATAGTGTCCGTACATTCCATGTTCCAAATCTCAAAAGTCCTTTAACGTTCCAAGGTCGTTGTCCAGATAAGTCAGTCCGAATTCGAGGCTCATGTATCTGTTGCTTTAGACAGACTAAAATTAAACATGTTCTAAAGCCACAGGATGTCACTCTATTTCAGACATCTCATGGATTATAACATTTCAAGACGTTAATTGTTCAAAATTATATGATAAAGAGTTGTTTACACCGTCCCTAGGTTAACAATTTAGAGCTGTGTACTTTCATTTCTATAGTTGAGTTGAGTTAAACTTAGAATTGACATCACTGCACTCAGGACATTCCCATACGCGCTCCATCCCCTCGTTCAACAGCCAGCGAAGAGTCATACTACCAAAACTAGTGTGACTAGAATCACAGAATTATACCCATCAATTAATAAGTCATGTGCCGTCTCCACTATGAATGTAACTAACACTGTCTCTTACCCTGACTGTACATTCTGTCAGATTGATGTTCGTCCATCTCTTGATGTTCTATTCTCACTTTTATCATGGTTAACATCTTGCTCGCTTGTGTCCAATCTTGCCATCCAATATGGTTTTTATGAGAGTGTTATGTCTTTTAACCGGTCTCTGTGGCTAAGGGCTTGCAAACGCGGTTTGTGAGCCCGTATACCGGGTTAGAAACACAGCGGTGCTGGTTTTTTCGAAAAAGGTATAGGTGCCGGTCGTTCAGAAAGCAATGGCAAACTACTGAACGTAACACTTGCCTAGTACATCAAGAACAGCTGAAAATGCTGGTGTTGACTGCAACGTTCCGTAAGGGAAACGCAACAAAATTTTTTTTAAATGTCTTTTAACGTGGCCGAAATATTTCACTTGATTCTTTTTTATTTCTTTCATCAACTCTCATTTCATTCCCAGTTTTTCTAGAACATCTGTATTTGATTGTTTTTGTTTCCATGAAATACGACATATTCTCCTAAATTAATATCCACATCTCTAGAGCCTCTATTCGACTTTTGCTTGTTCATTATCCAGGCTTCCGCGCCATGCTTGTGTCCAAAGTGATTCAATGAGAATGTTCTGAAATGTGGAGGCGTGTTCTGTAAGAAGACAGTGGATTGAATCACTGCGGAGATCTGTTGTCCGTCGAGTCACGTTCATCGTCGTTCCAGAACATGTGGAACTTGAGGGAAATTAACGAGCTAATACACTTTGTGGCTCTGCATCTATTGCAGATGTCTAGCCATTGTATCGTGCCGATGTTATTAATGTCTTTAGAGAGGCATGGAGAGCGGAGGACTTTGACGCCAGCTAATCCACAACGTTGTCCAGAATGAGAGACTTGGGAGTCAGAACTGGCACAGCCAGACATGAGAGGCACATCGGGAGAATGAGAGGTCTCGTCAACCAACACAGAACTGGCACAGCCAGACATGAGAGGCACATCGGGAGAATGAGAGGCCTCGTCAACCAACACAGAACTGGCACTATTAGCCGCCGGACGCTGATACATATTTTGAGGGGAGGGGGATCGAAACACCTATGGACATATTAAGAGTGCAGGGATGATACCCCAACAGATAACTAAGACCAGGAAATGGAGATAATCTTGTAGTCTAGCTTTGCACCCACGTCCCAGATCACATTACTACAGAAGCCGTGACTCTTTCATTTACGGCCTATTGCAGGGATCGGCAACCATTGTGCAGTGTTGCCGAAGTAATGTCAGGAAAGTCACACAGCCTGCCATCCTAAGTACACCATGGGCTAATTCGTTTATCCAAGAGTTTTGGAACGAGCGAATACAGAGTTCGTGCCTATTCTGAGTCATGTTAATGGCACCGTAATAGCTAACAACAACACAGACTGATGTGCATCGTGAACGACTGAATTGACATGAAAATGCGACGGGCGAGAGAACTATAGGCATGTTGGTTTTATAGTCGCCAGAGAGGGGAAGGATATGGCACAAATAGATCTTTGTCAAGGTCAGTCATTACTGCTGCACACTTACCTCAGGTTAGTTTGCACCGTGTTTAAGGGATGCGAAGACATCAATAGCTTTAACATAAGTCTATGCTTCCGTGAAATTGAACAATTAATTTTATATGAGATCATGCATACACTATATGTCCATTAACTCAGCGCACCATTGAAAATAATTCCACGTGCCATGCTTGGCCCGCATGTTGCCGACGCCTTGTCTGTTCTATAGATACAAGGGATACTACAATGAGAAAGGCAGAATATCTAAATTAAATACACAACTCGAGTTAGCACAAACAGAAGTAATTCAGGAGGAATTGTATACACACTCAGGGAAACAACAAAAATATAAATCATTACCAGTCAGTATATGTTTCAGGTATTTTTACTTTTATTTGCAGACTCAATCATAAATCATTACTGTTGTTAATATTTTATAATAGCATAGAAATATATCTGTCTTTATTCTTTGTTTGCATGCTTGATACTAATTTAGGACCATCGTTGTATCAGATTAAAACCATGAAACGGATAATTAGTTATTTGCGATGTTTTAATTTCCGTGCGCCATATCAAAATACTCGTATATTAAATCATTTTACTCGAACAATACGAAGCACACCATCACGTGGTTGAATACTTAGATAACTAACAGGACAATAAAATAGGACATTAAAAAAATATACCATTGTATTGTCCACTTCAAAGCATAAGAGAATGAAAATAACATGACATAATAAATAAAAGAGAAGTTGCAAATATAAACAAGAGGTTGGAATTCCGAGAACCCATTTTTCTTGTATAAAATGAATTGATTAATCAATTATGGTGTCATATAGTACTTTTAAATTATGCAAGTAATTTATGAATAAATTATAGTGTTAAATGATGCTTTAAATGGGTGACATGTTTTATATTTTATGTAATTCAAAACAATGTATTCCTTTAGTGTATTTAAACACTGGATTCATAAACAATATATTGCACGAATTATTGCCTGGCATATTTCGCTGCTTCTCGTTTGCATATCCTGCAGTATACACCTGATGAGATGCAACGAAATATGCCAGGCAATAAATTGTACAACATATTGTTTGTGGCTTCTGTGTTGACATTGGTATAATTATTTAATTGTATTTTTCATATATCTTATTTACTGTTTACTATAAAACTTTAGAGTTTGTCCAACTATCATCTTTAAGTTTCTTCTATTGACACATATTATATTTGTATGTAGTGAGTTTTATTGGCTATTCGTGCTTTAACTATTATTGTTATATCACATTTCCTTCGTCTTCTTCTACTTCTTCTTTTGTTTCTTCTTCTTCCTCCTCCGTCTCCTCATCGTGCTCCCTCTGTCTTCTTCATCCTCCTGCTCCTGCTCCTCCTCTTCCTATTCCTTCTCCTTCTCCTCCTCTTCCTATTCCTTCTCCTCCTCCTATTCATTCTCCTCCTTCTCCTCCTCGTTCTTCTTCTTCTTCTTCTTCTTCTTCTTCTTCTTCTTCTTCTTCTTCTTCTTCTTCTTCTTCTTCTTCTTCTTCTTCTTCTTCTTCTTCTTCTTCTTCTTCTTCTTCTTCTTCTTCTTCTTCTTCTTCTTCTTCTTCTTCTTCTTCTTCCTCTTCTTTTTGTTCTCATGCGAACATGCGAATGACGTTGATTAAAATCTATGTGCATGGCCTTGTGTCTCACGTCTTATAGTCGTTGATCGTTATGCATATCCACAACCTCCTACCTCCTATCTTATATTCATATCGTATGACTGTGATCTTTGTTAATGCCAACAGCCTCATGTCTCGCTTCCTATAGCTATAAATATTGAGCACTACTGGCAACGCTGATCGTATTCTGGTGGTTTAATATTTAAATCTCAAATCCTCTCACTGGCAAGGCACACCAGGCCGCCTAAATCTCAAATCCCGAAACAACCAAATAAATCAATTTGATTATTGCTCGCTGGACTTTAGGCGGCCTGGTGTGCCTTGCCAGTGAGAAGACCTGATCGTTCGGGTCCACATCGATTGACGGTCGTCAGTCGCGGCGATCGGGCAAATCTTGAGCTACAGCCTACGATGGGTGTCGCTGTAATATTCTTTTGTGATAATTTGGCCGTGTCCACCGTGTGCCGCGTGGTTTAGTGGTTACACACCCGCTTCACACGCCATTGATCCGGGGTTTGTTTCCGGGTCCGGTCAAGTATATGCACTACTGACGAGCTCAAACGAGAGCAAAACTCGAGTCTAGTGCTGCCACATTGACGAGGATAGGCCTTAGCTTCATACCAGAATACGATCAGCATTGCCAGTAGTGGGTTGTGCTCAATATTTAAGTCTCAAATCCCGAAACAACCAAATAAATCAATCCTATAGCTATATTGTGTGACGTTGGTCGCCTTGTACATGGACAGCCTCCTACTTCCACATTCTTCCAGTCATTTCCGAGTCATATATTCCCTTATTCCGTCTTCTCTCTCACTGTGTTCCCCTGTCTCTGCCCCCCTCCATTTTTCCCGTTGTCATGATATACTTCACCGTACTCCTTCTAATGTCATGTCTACAGTATATAGATTGCCGTCTTTTAATGTAAGTAACCAGTTGCTTTTATTGCGTTGGTTTCTTTTAGAACGCATTCATTACTAGCGCCATTGTCTTTCCTTATTGTTCTCTGCATTCTTCTATAGAACAAACAACGCTGCAGCACTCAAGCCCACTCTCACTAATCTATTAAATGTCCATGATTAGTTTCCATACGGCAGGATTAGGTTCATATGAACTTCAAGAACTCACATTAATGTTTAAAAAAATTTAGGTTGTACTTTCTCTTGAGACCTGGAACTCTATCTTGTGCTAATCTACAGTAATCGATGATCTTATTCAATATAAATGATTTCTTCTTAGTGTGACTTGTCATACATGTATGTTATCACCCTCCTCGCTGTGTGCAGTTCTTTTAAAGGTTACACGATTCCTTTGTTACTAGCATGTAGTGTTTGTTGTCCGTTGATAAAAACCTCGGGTTTGATAGGCTGAGCTGTGCGCACGCGAGCGTGTGTGTATGTGTATGTGTGATTGTTGATTTATATTTAAATTTGTTCTGTACTCGAAACAGTGCACTCTCCACAGCTTATTGTTACACCCACAAACACATAGAAATAAACATATATTAACGAATACTGACAACACACACTTACAAATATTCGCACACAAACTGAAAGTCAAAGAAACAAATCGGATTCGTACTGGTTTTATAACTTTCTTTTTGGTGGTCAAATAGTTTTACATATTTTTCTCTTCGCATGGAGTTATGGTTTCAATACGTGCATTCCTCATGTCAGATGGGTGGCCGTCTTCACAGCGAAGATAATCTGTGATGTAGCGCCAGCATTTCCTGCTACTTGTCATGATGGTAAATTCTAAGCTCTCCGGTCCATCCTTTAATGCTGTATGCTTATTAAAAACGTCTGCCATCTGCTTTTCCCTCTTCCATGATTTGCATTCTAGTACAGCGTCTGTTTCCTGTCACCGTGGAATGACGGATCCCCAAGAGGGAGCAAAGAATAGCAGCACAGTAACCCACCTTCCATGTCGTAAGAGACTATATGGAGCGTTGGTCCTGGGGCTGGATACCCTATCTCGTAGAGAATTTTAACTGCGAAATCCAACCAACCACAAGTCTAAAGATAAGGAAAAACATAATTCAGCCAACCAAGAGGAAAGAAGGTTCTTCTAGAAAAGGAATGACGCGATACGAAGAAAGCCACAACACATCTGGACCACTGACTTTTCTTTCACATTGGCAAATCACAAGAATTGGCACCTGGAACCGTAGAGCTATGTATCAGTTCGGAAATTTAGCTACTTGGAGGGGAAGGCCTTGATATTTTGGAGTTATGCGTAAAAGGTGAACGAACAGGCAAACAGACTCTAAGGACTGGTTAAACGGTGCTGTTCCCATCACATACACAGAGGGAAATTCTCACCTTTTCAAATTGAAAAAGTGACCCTAATGTTATCGGAAGAAGCAGAGAAAGCATTAATAGAGTGGAAAACAGTGAGTTCTTGAAAAAAAAAAAAAATTTGTAACATGTAGAACAAAACAAAAATGTTCGCACGAATGTGATCCAGAAACGTGAACCAATACATGATAAAGGTGAACAAGTCATGGGGGTATTTAACAGGAGACGTCTAAGTTGTATTTGCAGCCAAACAATTTACACGTCTAAGTTGTATTTGCAGCCAAACAATTTACACGTCTAAGTTATATTTGTAGCCAAACAACTTACAATATTAAGATTTTGATACTGACCTAATTGACAAGCTTACTTCAGATAACAATGGTTATGAAAAGATCACAAGGAAACACAGACTTAAGACAATGAACAAAAATGGAGATCTATAAATCAATGATTGCCCAGTAAATCAATGTCATAGACAGGAGGGTTTCCCCCCCCCCCCCCCCCCCCATAAAAGAATACATAAAGCAACATGCTTGTCACCCGATACAAGACCAATAGACGGAAACGGAAATATTTGTGTCATTATATTCAGCTCCAGGTGATGTAATCGTTTTAAAGGTGACCAAGATCATCATCTACCATAGATACAATGAAGCTCAAGAGATACATACACAAGTTGGCTGCATGGCTTTAACAGAACGTTGCAGTCAACCAAGCACATTTGTAGCTGTTTCTGATTCACTAGACAATTTTTGTTTTAGTAGTTTGCCATTCTTTTCTGAACTTGTATGTATCACTACCATCTAAATTAACGCAATACTACATAATAACGCGCTGATTTCTAACCCTGGAACCGGTACATCGGGAATTGTGACAATGCGTTAATTAAACTCTAAGCTATAGATGCCCATAAGAGAGACGTCACATGTTATAATAACAATGAAAATTTAAAAAAATGTAAGTTATTTCAGAAATCAATAAACCACGGAACGATGTATGGTCACAGTCTCTTATTATTACCATGTCCTGCAGTAGACTAGATGCGTCCGAAAGACCCCTGGCAGCGATTTGAATCATTTGGGACGAATCGTGTAATGAATTTCATGAGAAAAATGATCAAATATACCACGCATTGATAACTACGGAAACCCTTAAAACAAATAGGAGAAAGGAAACATTTAAAACAGCAGATAATAGCGAAACGATAGCTACTACAGCAAGAGTCCTGGAACACTTCACAGAAGCTAATAGAATGCCTAGCACAGTGGTTCTCAAACTTTTAGGCCCATGCATCCCTTCACCATATGTTTAGAATGTCACCCCCCACCCCCCTTTTCGTACTTCCTCCCTATAAATCCCCCCGCCCCTACACAGTATAATGGAAGCTAAATTTAATGACACATACTTAAACAAGTCAAGACGTGTACATAAAACGCGATTTACGGTTCTACTTACGTTATAAAACGAATTTCAGAAGGGCAGATGTACAGAACCATAAAATGTAGAGGGAAAAACAACATCAAGTAATTAGTTCTTGTATTAATGCGATCTATAAATAATCTTAATTCCCCCCTCCCCTGGATACCATAAAATTTCCCCTGGGGTTGGGGAAGGGGGAGGGATGTCCCACCGATTGAGAACCACTGGCCTAACAAGAGAAGCAGAAGACAATAGATCGCCTAGCAAGAGAAGCAGAAGTAGAAGAGAAACGTCACATATCTTTACAAAAAAATAGCGGGCAAATACAATTAACCAAGTGGACAAATAAAAACAAAGGAACGAAATACGAGGATGGGTTGAATACTTTGAGAACCTTCTGGATAGACCAATCGCAGAAGACCTTCTAGGTAGTTAGCCTGTAAAAGTGGAGCTAGATATCAACTGTGAGAAACAGTCTTTAAACAAATTAGTAAAGCTATTAAACTAAAAGATGAGAAAGCCTCTAGTCTAGATATCATTCCAACACTGGATGTTCAAGCCAGTAAAAACACTGCAACTGAACTGCTCCACGCATTATTTAACAGAGTCAGGGTAATCGAAGAAATACCAGGAGACTGAAAGGAAGGATAACTAGTGATGCTGCCAAAGAAAAAGGACCTACAGGAATGACAATTATAAAGTTATAATGCTACTGTCAGTTCTTGAGCAAATATTCAGCAATTAAGATAAAGAGATGCTATTGACAGGCATTCTTCCAATTAAATAGATTATGCACTGGCCTGGTAGTCACACTGTGCATAATAATAAAGGAAAGCGTCTAATTGAAAGCCCCACTTTATATGAGAGTTTTGCTCTATGAGAAGACCTTTTATAGTATTTACATGTTGTAGACCTGAAAGCAAGGAAGAATAGGTAGCCAATCTGTTCCTCACTTTGGCGAGCGACGAGACCAGACTTCGAACCCTAATGCGACCGTGGTTATGACATTACCAGCACAGCTCGCTATGTACTTCATCAGTTCGCCCGGCGGGTGAGGCTGCACGAGATACCAACCGATAGAACATCTCAGTCTGAAGTACCCCGCCAGCTCACCCACCGGGTGGCGCTGCAGGAGGGTGTAAAAGATAGAAC
>JACEFZ010002517.1:205000-292500 GCA_014155875.1 Cepaea nemoralis | reverse complement strand
CTGTTGCAAGGATAATTCTAGCACATTACGATCAACAGCGTTTGTATATACTGTGCAGTCATCAGCAAATAGATCGCAGGACGACGACAGATTTAATGGAAGATCATTTATATAAATGGCAAATAATAGAGGGCCAAGAATAGACCCCTGAGGTACTCCAATATTAATGGTAATGGCTTGAGATAAAACTTTATTGTGTGATACTACTTGCTTTCTGTCTAATAAGAATGATTTTATTAATGTCACTATATTAAAACTTACTTTCATTGTTTCTAGTTTTTTAATTAGAATAGTATGATCTATCCTATCGAATGCTTTCCTAAAGTCTATAAACACCGCTCCACATAGAGTATTGTTGTTAATATTTTGATGCCAGTTTTCTATCATGTTTGTTAGTGCCGTATGGCAAGAATATTTTGGCCGAAATCCTGAATGACTGTCAACTATCAGTTTATGGCGAACTAAGTGATCTAGTGTTGTTTTGTGGATGTGCTTTTCTAACGGTTTGGATAATGAGGATAATATGGAAATTGGTCTGTAATTACTCATGAGACGATCGTCTAGAGGACCAGCTTTTAAATGAGGATACACTTTAGCGATTTTAATGGCTGATGGGAAGTGACCTCTGGTTAGACATTGATTATATATAAAAGTTAGTGACTCGATCCGACTACTAATTCCATCTAGTCCTGATGAGTTATTGTTTTTTAGATTACGGAGATGAGTAAGTACTTCAGTTGTCGTCATTAGCGGTATGTTGGAGGAAATGTGTCCATAGCATTTGTTCTCACAGAATGATGATAATAAAGATATGTCATGAGGCGCATCTGGTATTGCAGCCTTCAGTTGGTTTATGTCGGACTGAAAGTATCTACTGAATTGATCACATGTAACCTGATTTGATGGTAATGATTGTGATGATTTGTGTTTGTTTGTCAAGGTATTAATTGCTTTCCATATATCTTTAGTGTTGGTTTTATCTATTACTATGTTCTTAAAATAGTTTTTCTTTTCCTTCCGAATAACATATTGAACTTTGTTTCTCAGACTACGGTACATAGTTAGATCTCTATTTTTGTGAGCCCTGTCGCGATCTCTCATAAGTTCAACTACCTCCTGTGTGATCCACGGGGGCTTTGTGTGATGTTTAACACGAACTTCCTTAAATGGAACATGTTTATCAAATATACTTAGAAAGGTCTTTAGCCAGTGGTCCAGAGCATCGTCTGGGTCAGGAAGCTGGTAAACATAATCTAGAGATGAGTTGACCAAATCTTGTAAGAAGACGTCTCGATTGAAATTTTTGTAATTTCTATATTTTATGCTTATATGTTTGTGTTTGGGAGTTTTGGTGCCCCTTTTCGACCACGTGCAACATACTGGATAGTGATCGCTCATTGCATTGATAGGTACACTACATTCTGTGATGTTATCAGCACACGTAGTATAAATATGATCTATAAGTGTTGCAGATGATTTAGTGATTCTAGTGGCTTGTTTGACTAACTGTTGGAAATTGTTTGACTCTATTATGTTTTCCCATGTTTTGTTTGATTTGTTAGCGTCTATGTTGAAGTCACCTAGCAATATTATTTCCCTAGCATTACTAAAGACTACATCCATCATAGTGGTGAATTTTTCATACCAGATATTTCCTGCACTAGGGTTTCGATAAAGATAGCCAACTACTAGCGGTGTGCAATTTTGAAGTTTAACCTCTATCCATACACACTCAATCTCACAGGTTTCAAAGTCTAGCCTGCGGTGGGCGTTAAGCGAGTTGGAAATATAAACTGCAATACCCGTCTCTTGTTTCTGATAGGGATCTATTCTAATGGTTTTAAAACCTCTGATAGCAATGTCATCATCTGAGATGTTGCCATTTAATCGACTTTCGCTAACGCCAAACATGTGAAAATTTTGATTAAGTATAAGTGATAGTTCGGGCAGCTTCCCTAATAGATGGCATATGTTTACATGCCCGATTCTGAGCCCATTATTCCTGAGCCAGTGTTCGTACTTATTAGACATTTCAACAATGCGTAATCACAAGTTTAAAAGCAAAACACACACACACAAAGTGAATACAACTTACGTCCCTTATTACAAAACACACTCTAAAGTACAGAGAAACAGTAATATCTCTGTAAATATATAAAAATACGTACACAGATCCGTAAGGAAGAGCAGTGAAGACCCCCTCACTCACCGTGAAAACACAATTAGAATTATTATAAAAGCTATACAGCTAAGTACTATCAATTAATATAAAGTCAAAACCAGTCAATGTTTGTAATAACTTATAACCTAATACGTTACTAGATCAAGTTATAACCAAATATGCAGATAAACGTTTAAGGAGAGGCTCTTTCTTGTACCGAGATCCGGTGTAGCTTTGTCCTAAGTTGCTAGTAAATACCAGGTTGTGTTGGTTGTTGGTATAGCGACATTATAAGTGCTTGACGAAGTGTAGCTGGGCTATACCGTGTGAGGTGCAACCATTCTGGATTACAATTAAATGGTTACTGATGATGTCTCATGGGCATGTAATGACTACCAACTAGAGCCTCTGGTTGGTGGCTAACAGGAGGTTGTGCTGGCACGTCGTTGTTGCTGAGAGTCGGATTCTTTCTGGGGAGAATAGGAATCATATCTTCGTAATTATTTCCCTCCTGTGTGAAAGACGACGTATTTAACGGACTTGGTGTTGTGGTAGTGTCCCGTCTGGCTTGGATTTCAGGTGCAGTGGTTATGAGTGGTCTGCACACTTCTGTCCTATTGGTACTTGATGTGACGGGAGTATGTCGTCTGGCTTGAGTTTCAGGAGTAGCTAAAAGTGTCCGGCGCGATCCCGTATTGGATGTATGGTATGTCCGTTCTGGATATTTTAAATTCTTGGCGAGAAAACTGGTGCCCAATGTAGATAAATGTATTTGATCCTTGTAAAGACTCTTTTTTGGTGCACCAGCCTGTGAAGTGAATGATGCTGTATTGTTGATGAATTGTATCTTGTTTTGAGAACAGAACGTCTGCAACATGTTGTTATTTATGTCAGCTAGACGGCGCTGGTGTCCATAACTCGGTGATATGATGGAGGAGAAGAAAATGGATGAGTTAGGAAAAGTGTGACGTAATCCGTTCAAGAGTGCCAGCAGTTGAGACCCTGTGATTTGTTGGTTGTTCATGGTGTCGGTGATGCCAATATGTACGCTTGCCCTTCTGACGCTATGATTAACAGCCAACCTGCTAATCTTGTCTGTTAGCCGGTCCACACCAGCCCCAGGCAGTGGGATTATTGAAACAATGTCTTTGTCTGATGTGGCCATCCTGTCGCTGTATAAACCTTTCATTAAGGAATCGCCTAGTATACGGTCAGGTCGTGCTGTCTGTACATGTTGGTTGTCAGCACGTCTCGACCGTTGCTTCATCCATTTCCGATTATCAGCAGTCTTTATGTCTCCATGTGGTTCTCCCGATGTATCTTGTTGGCTTGTCTTGCCCGTTTGCAGCATGTTAAAGCACTGTAAGTTTTCTGGTGACTTTTCTTGAAGTACTTCAAACCTATTGCTTATTTTGACGTCAATGGGGTAGACTGCTTGTTGTTGTTTATCTTCGTCTGCACATTGAGGTGTTTGTTGTATTTTATCTTCCTCTGCGCGTTGAGTTGTTTTCATAGTGATTATCTGTTCTGGGTGGGATTGAGCTTCCCCAAGATTTCCCAAGGATGAAGCGGTTGCTTGAGAATTACATGCTTCTTCGGTTTGGTTTGTAGAGGACGCATTCTGTAAGATTTGAACTGTATTTCTCAGCAGCAAATTTTCGTCTCGCAGGAGTGCGACTTCTGTCTTGAGAGCATTGTAATCACTGCTTATCTTGTTGTTTGCTTCAATGTTGGTTGAAACAGTGACAATGAGCGCCTTTAGTGATTGTTCTAGTTCCTCAATGCGCTGTTTACAGTCGCACGAATGTCCATTGATAGTTAAGATGCTATTGTTATCTGAGGCAGGTACTTCTTCAACAATGTCAACATTGGGTTCTATGTTGTTTTGGATACGCTCCATTGGGTATTCAATAGCCAAGAGCGCTGGTGGGTTGGCAGGCCTCGTGTTGATGTTGTCATGTACACTCATCGTATGAGTAGATTCGGTGAATGTCTGTGTCGAGTTTTCAAGTTCAACAAAATCTACTTTTAGCCAGGAATTAATGTTTTCATTACTGCCCTGTGTCATGAGTTTATTTTTACTGCGGTACAAATGTATCGTAATCACTGGCGTCGTAATCAGATCCTCAACGTGGGCCCCGTGCTTATCTTGCCTGTGTTCAATTAGTTCAAGCCTGTAGTAGTTGAGTAGGCAAGTTCGGAATGCCTCATAATAGAGTGTGTTGTTGAAGGAAATAGTAACACACTGTCCTGAGTTGGTGTGTTTGACGACTAGGCCGTTGGGATTTATGCACTTGGATAGCTTATTCTTCACGGCCCTCTCTTTGTTTAGTGTGTAAGTTTTATTGACAGCCGATCGTAAACCTGAGCGAGTCCTTTCACCATTCACTTCCAATACGGAGCACTCTCCTTCCCCTGACATTATTGCATAATATTACGACTAACTAAACTTGAAGAACGCAGCAATCGCATTGTTATCTAGCCACGCCGCGGGCAATTTGAGGTCCCGTGGTTGTATCTGACACGCCTCGTGCACTTGATTTGTTGAAATTTAATAGTGTTCAACTATCACTCGAAATGAATATTAGATATAACCCACATTTTTGCGATAATAAACACTTGTATTAATCTAAAAACTATTTCACCACATCCTCAGAATCACAACGAGCACATTGATATAAAAATCCATGATAGGTGATTCAGCTTGCAGTAATAATAATCCGAGAAGTAAGAGATACAAAAACACGTCTTCACTCTCCGGGGTTCAGAATAGACTTTAGATAGATAGGTAGATAGGTAGATAGATAGGTAGATAGATAGGTAGATAGATAGATAGATAGATAGATAGATAGATAGATAGATAGATAGATAGATAGGTAGATAGATAGATAGATAGATAGATAGATAGATAGATAGATAGATAGATAGATAGATAGATAGATAGATAGATAGATAGATAGATAGATAGATAGATTAATGAACTAATTACATAATTTATTAATTAGTAAATTTATTATGAATATACTAGATGTAATCAAAGTACAAATTGTTTCTGTTCTCGAATTCAAATAAAGTATTTGCAACATTGCACATGAAAATATGGATTACACACATAGACATGACAATTCACGGATGCAGATTTAGATGCACATTCTCAGCGCACATTTACACATCAGGGGAGCACACAAATATATCATCATCATCATCATCATCATCATCATCATCATCATCATCATCATCATCATCATCATCATCATCATCATCATCATCATCATCATCACTATCGTCATCACTATCATCATCAACATCATCATCATCACTATCCTCATCATCATCATCATCATTATCATCACCACGGTGTGCCTTGCCAAACGGCGCATGTAACTGAAGGGTGCTAAACACAGTTTCACAATGCCGACATACCGGGTGTGACGTCACTGGCAGGCGATGTGGGAGTAGAGGATTCGCTGTACATGTTGACATTGGTATGAAAAACATCTCATGGTTGCTAACAATGCAAAGAATACCATGAACAGACAGAACAACCAACGAGTAGGTCCTACAAGAACCACATAAAAACATCTCAAGGCTGAGGACAATGTAAATAATACCACGGACAGACAGAAAACCAACGAGTAAGTCCTACAAGGACAACATCAAAACATCTCATGGCTGCTGACAATGCAAAGAATACCATGGACAGAGAAAACAACCAATGAGTACCTCCTACAAGAACCACATGGAGACCGTAAATTGATTAGATACATTAGACGTAGACAGTAAAGAATTTGTGGGCACATTATGACAATAAATTACACTGGAGAATCTGGTGACAAATGGCAGGACTGATGGGATACAAAGATAGGGAAGGCAGAGAAGTAACTAACTGGATGGCTAGGCCACATGACATAATTGGGACAAGAACACAGCGCTGATCCACGACTCTGGGGATCGCGTGAGGTGGCGAAACATGACAGCCCGCGATTTTCGGCATGACTTGTGATGATGATGATGATGATGGTCGACCATTCAAAAAAAAATTTAAAAAAATGGCAAACTAGTAAAATGTAAAATTGTCTAGTAATTCACATCCTAAAATTACCGTGATTAATTGCAGCGTCCTACACAGGACATGCAAGTAATTTATTTAAATAGTAGTACGGGCAGTATGGAACATCCTAAAACTGTCTTTTTGGCTTCCTTTGACAGAGACCTGTTACCTTGGATGTTTAGTTGCCGTTGTTTGGCTTTTTCTACACAAGCAAATTATACCTGGCCATTTAGCAACTTGACAGACATTGGTTGAAGACAGTACACAACAGACATTGCAAGTTTGCGAGAATTCTATGTTATTATGAAATTTCAGACTTGTCTTCAATATTTTGTTATTCTACGTCTTTTGTCGGCCTATTTCCATTCTGGTTCTTCCTGTCTTTTCTATTTATGTAACGTTTCCTTGTTATTTTCCATCTTGGCCAGAATTTGGAAATACGTCCATTTATTGGAGCGCACATGCTCTTTATGAAACACGGATATCCACTGTGATATACACATACACAGCGGCACAGAACGTGTGAAACCGCGAGTCACATAATGAAATCCATCTCGCCTTGACATTTGTATAATAGGATAATGCTACCAATGTCCGGGCGAGTTACGACGCTTCTCATTGTCTGTTTGGCGTGTTGCTTCTGAGCTCGTTACGCTTACAAATGGAACTATCATCTGGCAACAAAGCACACTTCTCGCCATTAGCCATTACTCATCATCATTATTCAGTCTCTCTCTCTCTCTCTCTCTCTCTCTCTCTCTCTCTCTCTCTCGTTCTCTGTGATAATGTGTGAGTGGGTGGAAAGATGCGTGTGGGTGGGTGAGGGATGTGTGTGTGGGTGGGTGCGAGATGTCTGGGTTGGTGGCGGGATCTGTGAGTGGGTGGAGGGATGAGTGGGGGACGTGTGGGTATGTGTGGGTGATGTATGAGTAGGTGAGGGATGTGTGTGTGGGTTGGTGCGGGATGTGTGTGTGGGAGGAGAGATGTGTCACATAACATGAAAATATGCATTTTTTATTCTACAACATTCATTTGACAATGTTTATTTTCCTATATGAATGCATCATGCACTGTTGATGAACGAATTATGAGTGATTGGAAGGACCGAATGTAAGACGGGCCTACGCGCCCAATATGTTACCCTTTGAAAATACAAATCAATTCAATTCAATTCTCACATCGTAAGTCACGCCTTTCTTTGCTGTGGTGTGTGAATTATCTATCACATCCAGAAACTAACTATGCTGTGACCTTTCTATTTTCCTCTTCCACGCTACACCCCCTCAAAATTATATATTCCAGACATTCGTTACTTTTTTTGTGTGCATATTTAAAATGTTTAATTGTCTTAAATTTCATCTGTCATAATTGATAATCTTCTTGAATTTTGATTTTTCTGTATACAGATCTGTTTCTTCTCTTTTACACCATAAGAAGTGTCAATATTCTTATATAAAACGTATATTTAAAAAAAACACACACACACACACAATTAAAAAAATAAATAAAGAAATAAAAACGGTTAAATAGGGGAAAGAACATCGACTTCATTTTACCGGGTTTTATCACATTTGTCTAGGGCTCTTTCCTGCAGGGCGGCCTGACGTCAGCGTCGCGCAGAGCACGAAATCCGTAGCTCCAGCGACGATCCCCAAAAGTTTCCGAGAAAATTGCACTTGTGAATCTAAGGTCGTTTCTCTCAATGTCTCTCCATTTATGCAAATACTCGAATATGTTGACATGTTTGTTTCATCATCAACATCATCACCACCATTATGTTTTACAGTCTCATTGAAAATCAGAAAAACGGCCTAAGTGGGTACTCGATAGGAGCAGCCTCTTCCGCTAGGGGTAATCATGTCACCAGGTGAATCCAGAATACCATGGACAGACAGAAAAACCCATGATCAAGTCCTTTAAGAAACAAATGAAAACCGTAAACTGATTAGAGAAATTGGACGAAGACAGTCACAATTTTTTGGTCACGTTATAAGACGAAATAAATTGGAGAATTTGGTGACAACTGACAAGATCGAGGGTAGGGCAGATAAGTAAATACCTGGATGGCTTGACCCCGTTGTATTGTCAAGACAGGAACACGGGAGCTGATCCATGACTCTGGTGATCGAATGAGATGGCAAAACATTACCGCCCACGCTTACCGGCATGGCATGTGATGATGGTGAGTAATACTGTGTGTTCAGTATGTCGAAGTTCATATATGTATTTCTATTCCTCCGATTACAAAGGACGTGTTTTCGACCCGGACACCTGGACTGCCGATTGATCTAAATAAAGCTCGATATAGCACCAAATGTCTTCAGTGGTGTATGAAACGTCATTTGCTGACTTAGGTAACATGACACTGATATTAGCCATTACCTCACACAATAATAGTATTTCCCCAACACAGCCTGTTTCGAGAAATAGATATTCTATGTTTATAATACGACTATTATTTAAATTCCAATTGTTCCCTCTCTATAATACAATGTCCCGTGGAGATCAGAACATTATGGACAGAAATGTGCGGAGTCAGAACATCATGGACAGAGTTCTAAGTAGATCAGAACATCATGGACAGAGGTGTGTCGAGATCAGAATATTATGGACAGAGATGTATGGAGATCAGAACATCATGGACATTGATGTGTGGAGATCAGAACATTATGGACAGAGATTGTGGAGATTAGAACATCGTGGACAGAGTTCTAAGGAGATCAATCCAGTATGGTGGAGATCAGAACATCATGGATAAAGATGTGTCGAGATCATAACATGATGGATAGAGATGTTTCGAGATCAGAACATCATAGACATAGATGTGTGGAGATCAGGAAATCATGGCCATAAATTTGTGGAGATCGGAACATTATGGACAGAGATGTGGGGGAATCAGAACATTATGGGCAGAGATCTGTGAAGATTAGAACTAGACCGACATAGATCTGTAGAGATCAGAACATCATGGACATATATCTGTAGAGAACCGAACATAGTGGAGAGAGATGTGGGGACATCAGAACATCATGGACAGATATCTGTGGAGATCAGAACATAGTGGAGATAGGGGTTTGGACATCAGAAAATCGTGGACAGATATCTGTGGAGATCAGAATATCCTGGACAGAGATATGTGGGAAGTTAGTAAGACTTCGCCAGTAGTCATGGCTTCATGATGATGATGATGATGATTATCCATTGCTAAATACTTAATGTTAGAATAACTGGATTACAGAAACGTATTGCATTAATGATTAAGTGTTGTTAGATTGTCAACCCGAGATATGATGACGTGTGCAAGACTTCATCTGGAACAATAGTCATTATTTGGAGGAAGTAAGTGCTGTGTCAAACGGTTCACTGAATACTGCCAATCAAAAATTAATAATATTGGATTATTTAATGTGCGTGCCAGTCCATAATAACTGTACTCACTACCAGAGTTTGTGCAAGTTGCAGCCATATCCCGTTCTTTACATTCCGTTTCCACATTTCCCACCACAACTACAACGCCGGCTGATAAATTATTCGTGGGTTATATAAATTCTATACTTATTTCTGTGTTGATTATTTCTATGCTTTTAAGAATTGCTTTTGAAATATCTTTTCTGTGTCTTAGTAGCGTAAATATTTTATACGGGTTCCTTTCTGACGGGCTTAGCTTTGTTGTCATGCGCAGTCACATGTGAGCGGAAGGCAGCCTGATTTGTGCATTGTTGGGAATGTTTTCTTTCCTGTGCAGACGCATGCCTATTGTTTATGGCAAGCACATTCCATTCCGTGATAACAAATTGACAACAAATACTCTTTCGAATTACAAATTAATACAACTTTCTGTGCCAAGTAGCTAGATTGATTTATTCTGTCTGTGAAAATACAGGGCTAAGATCGAATAGTGTTAACCTAAATATTTTAAAAATATACAGCAGATATGCCAAAAGACATTAACCACATGTCAATCAAATATTAACATTCACCAGTCAAGATATTGAAAATGTCACAAGAATTCACAAGAGACCACTGGCCTTAGTCCTAATACTCGTACTGGCACCTTGCCGTCTTGACAGACGACATTGAGTTTCATTGTGCTTAAAAAAAATGGCGCAGCACAAAGCCTGAGCTTTATTTTAGAGACCAGGTAGTGCCCTTGCAGCATGATCCCTCTCTCTGCCTGCATAATTTACTCCAGAGCAAATATAACATTAATATGTCTGGAACACGACAAGCTACACAAGCTGCCGGACCAGCAAAGCAATGCTCCATCTGTCCGCTTGTCGGAGCTTCAATCTTAGACAAGTTGCCGATCAAACTTTAGGGTCTGGTCTGCGCTGCCATGACAGTTTGTCTTTACGTTCATTTTTCGCACTAGGATAAGGCTTTTTTGTACCCTCCGAATGGCACTCCTCCGCTCGAAGCCGTTGGCACAGTATGTAGTGTCGGGTGTTTGGTGAGCACCGCCCAACTTTCGGGGCTAATAGAAAGCACATAGTACAGTTTACTACCATACGGTAGCTCAGCATATCTCACTAAGACCTGTCTAACCTTGCCCTAGTAATGCAGAGGTTAAACTATATGAGTAACCCACGTTACAACACCAGCAAACACAGATAAGTAACAATAATGAGAACCTGCATTGCTTCTATGGCAACAGACGGATTAATCGTAGACCAGTGCACAAATATCCGAAAGAAACGTGAGACGTTTGGAATTAAATATTACAGACAGAACAAGCTAAGAATTATTGGGTCGCACACCTCTCTTGACTTGAGTTGAATTGAGCTGAGCTAAGAATTGACATACTGCAATCAGGACATTCCCATACATGGTCTGTCCCCTCGTTCAACAGCCAGCGAAGAGTCACATTACTAATCGTTACTACCGATATCACATTGAAAGTTCTACTGGTCAGTTTTGAGATTCTACCAGAAACCCTGCAAATCCCCCTCACCCCCATCATTTTCACATCCGGGTTCTCAGTCTGTTCCCCCACCTTCTGCACCTGGTACCACAGACAGACAACCACCTCTTCCTTGTCCGTAGGTGATCTACCACCAAGAGGTACATTCCCTGCCAGCCTATTAGCCTGTTCATTCTCCCGGACTCCCGAATGGCCTGGGCAAAAATTCCATACATGTCTTACAATATCTGACCTCAGAAGCGAGGCGAGCCATTCCACAAGAATCATTCGTTTCTACACCTTAATAATCATACTCCTTGAGTCCGTAATGAATACAATGTGTGTTGCAATGGTCTCCTTTAACTAACCGAATGCAGCTGTGACTGCTTCCACCTCCATTCTCATGCTGGAGGTCGTAGCCTCATATGCTTGACTCTCCTCTTTTGAGAATCGTCCATTAGCCTTCGCAATGAAGCCCCAACCACTCCATCTATATCTCACCACTGACCCATAGGTATAGGTCACAATGTCACCTTGATGTGTGTTACTCCAGATCAGTTGATGCACCACCTTAAACTCTGTGTGGCCAGCTGCCCATTCTCTGCACTCCGGACTCAGTGTTACTATAATATTATGCCAATCCGTTATGTTTTCCGATACTTCAACTCAGTTGTCGTGTCCTCCTTTACAGTGTCGTCCCTGGAGTGAAGAGAGCCGACACCCACATTATAATATTTTTTTCCCTCTCAATATTCTGGAGAATCCACCAGCTTCCGTCCAACACACTCCATCAGCCTATGGACACCTTTTCCTATCACTCTCACACTGTCGTACTATGCCCCCTTCTCATACTTCCCCAACGCAACATACTCAACAACTCTTGCTTCTAGAAATTAATAAAGAGTAATTTATTAAAATAAAAGTGTAACGTGTATGAGACGTGTATGCGAAGAAAATGTGTGACGTGTTCTATAAAGTGTGTAGACTCTGTCTCTCAGACATCAACTCAGTCAGCTGATCACAGCAAAGATAGACCACAGCACGTTACGTCAGAACAAGTACGTCTCACCCGTTGCCGGAACCATCTTGCCGGATAATGCTTTGCCTCTGTAGACCTCTGGTAATCCAATTTCATGAACATCCGAAATAGACACCGGTGGTATAAAGAGTTAATCAGGGACCGGTTGCACTCTACACAATGTCCGTTCCTAATGTTCCTAAACAAACTGCACAAGTCTTTTGCAGTGTGTACGCAGTTAGTTAGTTAGTTAGTCGACAGATCATCCTCGTTGCACATTGAACCACTCAGTCCATAAGTGCTAATTACTAATGTTAATTGTTACTGTACTAACACTAGGTACTATTAGCCGGTTCTCGGTTCGTTACTACTGTCTGATGCTGTGTGGTGCATCAGTATGCATCACTATCTTTGGTGAATCCACTTCCTCCTAGCTTAAGTTACGTTTCTGTATGCAACTTTAATGAATCTTGAACTGGTGTTCTTCAGAATGGGTTTTTTAATTCTTCCCCAAAACTTGTAGAGTTTCCTTGGATCTGGTAGGGAACCTAGGATAGAAACAACACATCTGGTGATAGTACTAGTCACTGATCCCTTCGGCTGAGTGTAAGCCTATCACCTTGCTTAATGATCTTTAGCTACTCAGACTTAGTCACAGAGCAGATTAGCTACCCACCTAGAGTCGAATCAGGCTATGACAAAGAAAGAATATCAGCAAACAGAATGCGGAACCCCGCCCCCCAGGGACACCTACGGGAGGATCCCAATTATCCTTCATTACTCAACTAGTAAAGCTTATCAACACTTCACTAATCTATTCTAGCTAACAGAGCCAAGTATCACTTCCCTACTCTAGCTAGTTTCCACTAACAGTGCTAATCATCACACTATAGTTTAACAAGGCTACTGCCTAAAGTAATTATAACTAATATATTATAATAAGTTATACCTTAAATGGCACTACTGCAGTCCTATAAATCATATCTACATCTGCCATATAGGCACGTGTAAAATTAAGTCACTAATTAACACACGGTAGATATTATTTCCACTAGGCGCTGCAGTGCCCTCACTCCGACTAGAGCATTATTCAAGTCCACCCTAGTTGATCCCAACTCGAGTTTATATGGCAAACTACCAAAGTTGTCCACGTGACGTTATCCTTTTCGCCCCCACACAGGTGTTATTTGGACATATCAGCCATTTGCAAGAATCTATTTTCCTGGCTTTAGTCCTGTCAAAGTTGTCAGTAATTGTTAAGATATTCAAAACAAGCCAGCAAGTTTATGTCTACTTCCAACAAAGAGTTGCAAATAACCCCGTCAACTTCTCGATGTGCCGGAAACCAAGAATTGACAGATGCACTGTTTTCCTGTCTCTCGCTGCCAATTCCGGTTTGTCTCTGACTGTTGACAACTGTCAAGCTTCTGTTCAGTGGTGACAATCCCAGCAGCCATTTCCGTCTGATGTGTTTATGACTTGTCAAAGTGATATCTGATTCAGCGCACTCACTTCCTCCTCACTCACCACCAAATGTGTATATGGGCTGACCTGATGTAACCTGTGCTGTTTTTCCAGTACGGCTGTTGTGGGCCTAGAAAATACACGCCCAGCAAACGTCGGTATATTTATCTGTTTAACTCATGGCAATCTCGCGACATAGGCCCCCTCTTAAGAGAGTAGTCCATCTCACTCTTCCCCACAATGAGTTAAATCCAGATGATTCATTCCTCTTCTTCAGGAGCTGGGTGTCTTGACAAGAAATCCGCTCCAACATTTTCCTTCCCAGGAATGTATTCTACTGTGAAATTATACGGTTGAAGTAACAACGACCACCGCATCAAACGTGCGTTGAGCTTCTGAGATGTAGCCAGGAACATCAGGGGCTGATGATCTGACTGGACCCGAAACTTAACTCCATACAAATATGGCTGAAATTTTTGCACTGCCCATACGAGGGACAAGCACTCTCTCTCGACGGTTGAATAATTCCTCTCCGCCTGTAGAAGTTTCTTACTTGCGTATGCCACAGGTTTCAAAACCGAAGCATCGTCTTTTCCTTCCTGTAACAAAGCGGCTCCAATTCCAATCGCACTTGCATCCGTTCTCAACACAAATGGTTTGGAAAGGTCAGGGAGCTGTAATACAGGTTTGCTGACCAAGGCCTCCTTTAACTGACTATAGGCATTCTCACATTCTGGTGTCCAAATGATTTGGTCCGGGAATCCCTTTTTCAAGGTTTCCGTCAACGGAGCTCCCAGTTCAGTGAAATGTGGGATAAATTTGTGGTAGAACCCACACAACGAGAGAAAAGATCGCACATCCTTCTTCGTTTTTGGCCTTGGTGCATTTCTGATTTTCTCCAGGTTCTTCTCTTCTGGAACAATGTGTCCTGGAGTGATGGTGTGGCCTAGAAATTCCAGAGTCTGGTAACCAATCATGCACTTGGTTGGACGAGCAGTAAGCCCTGCTTCCTTGAGTCTATTAAACACTCTCTCCAAGGATTGTAAGTGGTCATCCAAGCTGTCACTGGAAATCAGAATATCATCCATGAATGAGATGATGGACGGATCCTGTAACGGATCTAGTAAAGTCCTCATCATGCGTGTAAACACACTAGGTGCATTGCTGAGTCCAAAGGGCATGACCTTGAATTCGAAGTGTCCACTGGGTGTACTGAAAGCTAACAGTGGTCGAATCTCCGGTTTGACTGGTATCTGATAGTACCCCCGACTCAGATCCACCTTTGAAAAGTACCGAGCCTTATGGAGCCTAGCGAATAACTGAGTTGGATTCGGCAAAGGTTCCACCTGAAACTGTGTATGACTGTTCAGAAGTCGGTAATCTATACACAACCGGTGTTCTCCACTTGGTTTGCGTAACAAAACTACCCCCGCATTGTATGGGGATGTGGATGGTGCAATCACGTCATCCTCCAGCAGTTTTTGTATTTCCTCCTCCAGGGCCTTTTCTTTAGAGAATGGCACTGGGTAAACCTTTTGACGAACCGGCTCCTGTGTGGTCAAAGTCATCTCGAACTCCACCAACCTCGTTCGTCCTGGTTTATCAGTCAGTATCTCCTTATGAGACTTGAGAACCTGGGTTATCCTTTCCCTCTCCTGGGAGGTCAGATCAGGGTTCACTTGCACATCCCTATAGGTTTCCTGGTGTACTAAGGGATATTCCCTGCCCTCGCTGGTTCCCACTTCTGTCTCCACTGCAACTGCCATTGCCATGAGGTGAGCTGCCTTGTCTCCGGGTCTCTCTTCGTATTTCCGCAAGAGATTGATATGGAACATCTTCGACTTTCCCCGGATCCGGATCTGATAGTTGGTTCTGGATATCACCCTTTCCACGGGAAATGGTCCTTGCCAACCTATCTCCAGTTTGTTGTTTCCCGTTGGGAGTAGCAACAAGACTTTATCTCCCACCTCTAGAGATCTTTCTTTAGACCTACGGTTGTAGTAAGCCGCATGTCTTTTCCTGGCCTTTTTCAAGTTTTGATTTGCCAGAGTCCATCCCTTGTGGAGTTTTTCTTTCAGTTCCTCCACGTATTGATAGGATGAGATCACTTCTTCTGACGTCCCCTCTTCAGTCCAACTCCTCAACATGGCTTCCAACGGTCCTTTGATTGGACGACCAAACAGCAACGTAGCGGGTGGTAGTCCTGTTGAGCCATGAGGAACTTCCCGATAGGCAAAGAGTGCTGCTGGGATATATTCATCCCACCTATCAGGTTTTTCCTGCGCTAGTTTCCTGAGCATTGTCATCAACGTGCCGTTGAAACGCTCTACTTGTCCATTGGCTTGAGGGTGGTAAGGGCTAGTATGTATGTGGTTAGAGTGAAACACCCTAAATACCTCCTCCATGAGTTTTCCACAAAACTGAGATCCATTATCCGTCAGAATTTGATCCGGAAAGCCTAATCTGGTAAAGGCCTCCATCAGTGCGTCCGCCACTCTTTTCGAGTCAATCGTGGTCAACGGTATAGCCTCACCCCACATTGTACAGCAATCCACCATTGTGAGTATATACATGTTCCTCTTCCTAGTCCTGGGAAGTGGACCCACGATATCGATGGCTACCCTCTCGAAAGGAGAGTTCATGATGGGCATCTCACCCAACATCACCGGTGCTGTCCAGTGTTTCGGTGCCACCCTCTGGCACTCAGGGCATGACTTCACATACCGACGCACATCATCTGTCATTCCCGGCCAATAGTAGTGGCAGGAAATCCGCTGCATGGTGGCGGCAATACCCATGTGTCCACTAAAGGAGATGGTATGCCCCATATGAAGAATCTGGGACCGATGAGCTTTCGGGACGACCAACTGACCGTATAGGTTGTCTCCCCTTCCTGCTCGCCTGTAGAGTATCCTATTCTTCATGTAGTACTGCCCCCGTCCTGGTGGATCAGCACTTTTCTGCAGCTTTTTGTAGCAAGGACGTAAAGTATCATCCTCACTCTGGGCAGTTCGTAGCTCCCCCGGCATTGGGTTAGTCACAATTGCGTCTGCCTCTTCCGTTTTCGTCTGAGAGCGAGTCTGCATTGCTCCCATATGAATTGGCTCCCTGGGCATTCCCAGAAAGACATACCGGCAACCTAGGATGACTGGAAAAATGGGATCGGTCAATACAGCGGCCTTGATGGTGCCGGTGACGTACCTTGACCGAATCTCCACATTAGCAATGGGCAACTTCATGGTTACAGCACTCTTCTGTGCAGGCTGTATGTCCAATGTTTCACCTGTGAATTGTTCTGGATGTACCAGATCCGCAGAAATCACGGCCTCCCCGTCCAGTCCTGTGTCGTATAAACACTCCACTTGACGACCGTTAACCTCTACCAATTCCACTACAGGTGGTTTTTCCTGGTCTGGAGTCTCTTCCTCGGCCTCGACCTGTTCGGTGGGCTCCACCTTAGGTTTCCCTGAGCACACGACGAATTGAGTGTCTCCTGACTTTCCCCTGCAGTCAATAGCATTGTGCGTGTTTGACTGACATTGGTTGCACCATTTCCCTGTCCTAGATTTTCTATTGTCGGACTTGAATGAGCTCTCCTGGTGGCGAGCTTCCTTGTTGACCTTGGCATTCTCCGTGACAACCTCCTTGGAAGTCACTTGACATGCTGCAAAGTGAGGGTTCTTAGCCTTCGATTTGCAGTCCCTCGTATTGTGAGAGGGTGACTTACAAATTGAACACCACTTCTCCGACCACGGTCGTTTAGGTGTAGAGCTTGAAGTGCTCTTGCTTCCCTCCTTCTTCTTCTCTGAACTATCCTCTGATTTTTGCCCATAAGGTTCCCACTTTTTTGTTCCTGAGTTTTTGGCTTTCTTCTTGTCATGTTTCTCTTGACTCTTGGTGTTGGTTGAAAGGTTTTCCCCTGCCTCCCCATGTACCTCGACGAACCGTTCTGCTAAGTTATTCACGAGGTCAATACGTTCAGCTCCTTGTTCTCCCAGGAACGTCCTGAGAGGTTTAGACATGTGCTTCTTCAGCTGGTCGACCACCATGAGCTCTTCCAGACTCTCATAGTCATGTGCGAACCCAGCCAAATCCATCCACTTATGGAGATAAGATTTAAGACGCAAACTGTAGGCGGCAAACAACTCTCCCGGTTCTCGTTTCGCTGCTCGAAATTTTTTCCGGTAGGTATGTGACGTAACCTCGAATCGTTTCAGCAGAGCCGTCTTTAACTCATCATAATTGTTCTCATGTCCTGGTGGCAGGCGAGTATAAACCTCGTATCCCGTCCCGCGTAATCCCTGGGATAGCTTAAGATTCCATTTGTTACGCTCCAGACCCATAGCAACTGACATAGCCTCGAAGCGTTGAAGGTATTGATCAATCTTCTCTTTGTCCTCCTCGTAGACCGCTAAAAGAAACTTCATAGCATGGTACCCATGTCCACCTACTGGTGTTGATCCTGGGATGGAGGAACCTCCAACTGCTCCCTCAGTTTCTCCATTAGATTGACTCTTCAACTCGAGTTCCCTCATCCGGTACTCGTGCTCCCTTTTCTGTGCTTCTTGTTCAGCTTCTAATTTCCTAGCTGCTTGTTCAGCTTCAAATTTCCTAGCTGCTTGTTCCAACTCCAGCCTCCTCAATTCCAACTCGGCCTTTCGATCTTCCCGTTCCGCTTGACGATACTCTCTCTCCACTTCCTGTATGTAATCCGTTAGAGAAGACCCAGCCAATCCCATTTCTTCCCCCCTTGCCTTTAATTCTGCTGTGCTAAGTTTAGGGGTGGCCATTATACAGAGAGGTAAGCTAGCAGGTCTAGTACAATATAACTGCAAATTACTATACAGATATATGAACAAGTACTATAAATCTAGATATTACCACACACAGTACATTCACTCAGTGACAAGAGTAGAATCAGGACCACAGACCTATGCAGACGTGTGAAGTGTGAACAGGTAAGATATTAGTCCTAACCCCTATCCACATTCACTCTAGCTGGATTCTCCAAACTGATATCTCCCTTTTATAACTAGGGATCCCGTGTCAAAAGACCCCGTTGTCAGAAGATCCCACTGTCAAAGGTTCCTGCTTGCAGGAGATCTCGCTGTCCAAGGATTCCGTTTACGGGAGATCCCGCTGTCCAAAGATCCCGTTTACGAGAGATCCCGCTGTCCAAAGATCACGTTTACGATAGATCCCGCTGTCCAAAGATCCCGTTTACGAGAGATCCCACTGTCCAAATATCACGTTTACGAGAGATCCCACTGTCCAAATATCACGTTTACGAGCCCCCAATAATGTCGTGTCCTCCTTTACAGTGTCGTCCCTGGAGTGAAGAGAGCCGACACCCACATTATAATATTTTTTCCCTCTCAATATTCTGGAGAATCCACCAGCTTCCGTCCAACACACTCCATCAGCCTATGGACACCTTTTCCTATCACTCTCACACTGTCGTACTATGCCCCTTCTCATACTTCCCCAACGCAACATACTCAACAACTCTTGCTTCTAGAAATTAATAAAGAGTAATTTATTAAAATAAAAGTGTAACGTGTATGAGACGTGTATGCGAAGAAAATGTGTGACGTGTTCTATAAAGTGTGTAGACTCTGTCTCTCAGACATCAACTCAGTCAGCTGATCACAGCAAAGATAGACCACAGCACGTTACGTCAGAACAAGTACGTCTCACCCGTTGCCGGAACCATCTTGCCGGATAATGCTTTGCCTCTGTAGACCTCTGGTAATCCAATTTCATGAACATCCGAAATAGACACCGGTGGTATAAAGAGTTAATCAGGGACCGGTTGCACTCTACACAATGTCCGTTCCTAATGTTCCTAAACAAACTGCACAAGTCTTTTGCAGTGTGTACGCAGTTAGTTAGTTAGTTAGTCGACAGATCATCCTCGTTGCACATTGAACCACTCAGTCCATAAGTGCTAATTACTAATGTTAATTGTTACTGTACTAACACTCGGTACTATTAGCCGGTTCTCGGTTCGTTACTACTGTCTGATGCTGTGTGGTGCATCAGTATGCATCACTATCTTTGGTGAATCCACTTCCTCCTAGCTTAAGTTACGTTTCTGTATGCAACTTTAATGAATCTTGAACTGGTGTTCTTCAGAATGGGTTTTTTAATTCTTCCCCAAAACTTGTAGAGTTTCCTTGGATCTGGTAGGGAACCTAGGATAGAAACAACACATCTGGTGATAGTACTAGTCACTGATCCCTTCGGCTGAGTGTAAGCCTATCACCTTGCTTAATGATCTTTAGCTACTCAGACTTAGTCACAGAGCAGATTAGCTACCCACCTAGAGTCGAATCAGGCTATGACAAAGAAAGAATATCAGCAAACAGAATGCGGAACCCCGCCCCCCAGGGACACCTACGGGAGGATCCCAATTATCCTTCATTACTCAACTAGTAAAGCTTATCAACACTTCACTAATCTATTCTAGCTAACAGAGCCAAGTATCACTTCCCTACTCTAGCTAGTTTCCACTAACAGTGCTAATCATCACACTATAGTTTAACAAGGCTACTGCCTAAAGTAATTATAACTAATATATTATAATAAGTTATACCTTAAATGGCACTACTGCAGTCCTATAAATCATATCTACATCTGCCATATAGGCACGTGTAAAATTAAGTCACTAATTAACACACGGTAGATATTATTTCCACTAGGCGCTGCAGTGCCCTCACTCCGACTAGAGCATTATTCAAGTCCACCCTAGTTGATCCCAACTCGAGTTTATATGGCAAACTACCAAAGTTGTCCACGTGACGTTATCCTTTTCGCCCCCACACAGGTGTTATTTGGACATATCAGCCATTTGCAAGAATCTATTTTCCTGGCTTTAGTCCTGTCAAAGTTGTCAGTAATTGTTAAGATATTCAAAACAAGCCAGCAAGTTTATGTCTACTTCCAACAAAGAGTTGCAAATAACCCCGTCAACTTCTCGATGTGCCGGAAACCAAGAATTGACAGATGCACTGTTTTCCTGTCTCTCGCTGCCAATTCCGGTTTGTCTCTGACTGTTGACAACTGTCAAGCTTCTGTTCAGTGGTGACAATCCCAGCAGCCATTTCCGTCTGATGTGTTTATGACTTGTCAAAGTGATATCTGATTCAGCGCACTCACTTCCTCCTCACTCACCACCAAATGTGTATATGGGCTGACCTGATGTAACCTGTGCTGTTTTTCCAGTACGGCTGTTGTGGGCCTAGAAAATACACGCCCAGCAAACGTCGGTATATTTATCTGTTTAACTCATGGCAATCTCGCGACATCAGTATTATTCACGATTGATGGTCTCCAGTTCAAACACCTGACGTACAGATATTAGCTATACCCTTTGCCTATCTGCCATTGTTGGTAGCGCCAAGATATGCCCCATTCATATAATTGGTGTGTCCTTTGTGCACCCCAGGATCACGAGCATAGTCGCATTCTGTATGCGCTCCAACCTTTCAAGCTGGCTCCTTGATACCGTCAGCAGCCCCAAACCATACTCAATAACAGAAATTATTAACTGCTGAAAGAGCCTGTAAAGCATCCTCTGCTCTAACCTGGTTGCTGCCATCGCCCTCAATGCATTAAGTCCCCTACCAGCCTTCACCACGAAATCCTCCATTTTATCCTTAAAAGACATACACCTGTCAAATGTGAAACCCAGTTACTTCAATTTACTCTCTCTACGAAGAGGACATCCATTCAAAATAATACATCGGACATCTGCCTTCACAATCCGGTTATCCAGGGAGTACTATACAACCGATGCCTTGTCTGGGTTTATAAAGGGCAATGCGTCCCTGCACCACTCCGTCACCCTGTTTACTGTTGTCTGTTAAGTCTTCAGCCAAACATACCCTGAGTCTGCCCTCTCTGTACACCACCACACAATCTGCAAATGTCAAGATTCTATCAACACCTTGTCAATAGGTGCGACTTTGCTGGTGTAGACATTAAAGATCACTGGGGACAAGACATATCCCTGTGACAACCCAGGTGTAATAGTACAGGGATCAGAAGTCCAGGAACTCATGCGCAGTGCAACCTTACGCTCATAAAGGACTGCTGCAACCCTTATGATAAAGCAAGGGCAGACTTCCATGTCAAACAGACTTACTTCATAATTAAATTCCATAGCAGCTTGTTGTTTTCAGTGTTTTCTAAAATCTAAGTTCTTTCCCGTCACGTTGGAAAATCTGCCCGAGTCCAAAACAAGGTCTACATTTCTTCAGTGATTCTCTCCGCAAAAATTGGATCACTTTGTCAGAAATCGCTATTCCTGCCCATTTCGTCTGATCCCCTGCATCCTTAAGATGTTTATCTATATTTGCAGATTTACAACCGACAGCATTTTTCAACCAATGCTTCAATCGTAATCTGTCCACAGTTCGATAGTTTACATACAACATGGTGCAAGTCTATTTGATGACTTAGATAACACACAGAGTAACCTATGACATTAGATTACCGTGTTAGTTATTAGTTTGTTAAGCAACAAACCATCCTCATTGCACATTGAACTATTAGTCCACAAGTCTCCTCAGTATCTCTCTCAGCGTGCAGCGTGTTGGTGGACTGTTCTTCTCTGGCATCCCGCATGACGCTCTAGTATAGTGTTTCCCCGTTTGACTGGAGTTCGAGAAACATTGTCACAGTTGCAGAATCACACCCATCTTTTGAGTCAATAACTCGTCCTGCTTCTCAGAGGACACCCACGATGTCAGCCTGGGATATTGCTCCCCCGCTCGTTACAGCAGCCAGATCCTCTTACAGCCGGGTATCCTGGTACAAAAAACGACGGAGATGTTAGCCACGTCTTGACCTCCTCAGAGATTCAAACCATTGCCTTCTGGTCCATCTCAATCTTCCTTGGCATACACATGGAGTTAGTGAGAACACATGCATGGGTGAACGTCTGTCTCCAGCCAAGCAATTGCCTTTGTTACGGTCATGCCCTCCACGATTTTATTTACCGCAATGCATCCGTCAAGCATATGTTGAATGAAGTAATGTATGGGAGGAAATAGAGAAGAAAGGCAGAATGTCAGACGGGTCTGCGTGCCCGATTCGCAACCATTTGAAAACAAATTATGTTCGTTTGTTCGTTCGTTCGCTTGTCTGTGTATGCTAACAAATGTATAGGACACGTTTACATATGTTGAATTAAAATGAACGAATCACTCAGAGTGTAACATAATAAAAGTATGCATGAAAGAATGCAAAAATAAATGAATGAATGAATACATCACCGAATATATGGATGGATTAATGGATGGCAGGCTTGTATATGGGACATATTTTTCTGTCCCATCCCATCCGATGGTAATTTATGCCTGCCCATCCCATCCGATCCCATGGAACCTTTCCCATGAGATTCCCATGGGAATAACATTCTCATGGCCAAGCCTGATGAATGCATGAATGAATGAATGGTTTCTAACTAACGTTTTTTTTAATGAAGACAAACATTTGAAATTCGAAGCAGACAATTCGGTTACGCCCATGGCGGAGCTATAGTATTCACATCTGCATGAACGTCCGAGGTTTGATCCTTTGCGAGAGGTGTCACAGGCAATTAATATTCTTCTGCCCTTTCTCTCCGAATGCAGCAGTTATTCAGGCAACACACGCCAAGTACCCCTCTCCATGTTCTCTCCATATAATTCAACTGTTTGTGTGTTTTTTTTTTTTGTTTTTTTTTCCGCGTTTCCATCCTGTTTCAGGATATTGCGGTCAACACCAGCATCTTTCAGCTGTATGTTGATTCCTAGGCTAGATTACGCTCATCAGCACGCCACGACTTTCTGAGCGACCGGCTCCATACTCTCATAAGTCACTTTTGCGATTCGAACCACTGCTAATTCTCGTCGCGTCACGTGACGAGAGTATTCGGGGTTAGCGGAGAAGGCTGCTAACCCCTCGGCCACGGAGCTGGTTAACTGTTTGTGTTTGGATCTCCTATATTTCTTTTGCCTTGTTGGCTCCAGGGCAAGAACTTTCTTGCTATGCAATTAAAAGATGCTCTTAATGTATGTCCTGTCCAGAGCGTTTCTTTTCCTCACCTTTTGATTCGTTGGAATTTGTTTAATTCTCTCAATGTGCTCTATATTGGTGATTCTGTCCAACTATTATAGTCCTTATGCAAAGACACCAGTTTACGAATGTTTATAAGTCATATCTTGACTGCAGGAGGATATAACAGTTTACAGTCGAGTCCACTTAAGTCGAACTCGGATAAGTAGAATTTCGCTTACGTCGACGTTACTGGCTAAGTCCCGGCCATTATCCTTCTATATCATTGTATAAAAAGTCCTGATAAGTCGAATTCGGTTAACTCGAATTTTCTGATTAGTCGAACATAAAAATGAATACCGACTATATAAGTGTTCATGTTTAAGTCGAACTGTTCATCCCCCCCAAACCCCCCCCCCCCCCCCCCCCCCAAACAATTGTTTCGCGAAAAAATTATTTTTAGTCAGCCAGGATAACAACAATCTCGCACATACGATATCTCGCTACATGTCAACACTGGCGGCCAGTGGACGAAAGCTTACTACTTTACTTTAACTTTAAAAAGAAAGTCTGAGCTGTTGGAAGAGGTTGAACATAGTGGGAAGAAGAAAGTGAATATAGCTGGAGAATTTGGTATTCCAACATAGACATTTTCCGGCATTTTAAAGCATAAAGGCCGCTACAGATAATTGTTTCTCGAATGTCAAATCGACAGTGATAGACAGCGATCTAGAACTGCCGCGTGTTATTTTGTTGATGCTGCCCTTTTAAAATGGTTCACTGTGATTAGATCGGCAAATGTACCAGTAAATGGGCCTTTACTTATTGCGAAAGCAGAAGAATTTGCACGTCTTGGAGGTCAGACAGACTGGAATTGTAGTGCTGGCTGGTTGGATCGTTTCAAAAAAACGACATTGCACCACGTACAAGAATGTGTGTGGAGAGAAACAGTCAGTCGACGAAGCAACGACTGACTCTGATGAGGAGCCCTGACTCTGATGATGAGGATGACTGTGGGCTGCAAGCACAACCTGTTAGCAGTCAGATATTTTGGCATGCATTGACAAAATTGACATTTACATGATGCAGACTGGATGTTCAGATGATGCAGTCTCACCATTTTGTGCCTTTAAACAGGCCATGGGAAGACATTTTTCACAAGTCAAGAAGCAAAGCAAAATCACAGACTTTTTCTTTAATTAATTTGGAAATTTTCATATGACTTTAATGTTCCGCTTTCTAAAATAATTAAACATTTCAACATTTCTGATATTGTATTGCTATTTATTTGTTCACTGCCTGTGTTTCCTAAGTGGTACAATCAGTTTACTCAATGCTACTGCATGGTATTAGTGTAAATTAGTGTAAATGTGTGCAGTCTGGATAAGCAGAATTTCTGATAAGTAGAACAAATTTCTTCGGCCCCATGTGACTTCTACTTATCCAGACTCCACTGAATAATGAAACATAAATGTATTTTAGAACACTGAGAACACACACCATTTTGACTCCACGGATCATAAGGGGGTCCATGATGTGTGTAACTACTATATAGCCATGTTACTCGGACATCTCTCAGACTGAAAATGAAGAGCTTGTTAATTTCCCTATGCGGTGTGTCCATCCAGCGGGAATCAATTATTTTGTCGATGCTACAGTTTAACATAGGTCCTCTTGTCGCATGTTTCCTTTGGCCATCCTACCTTTTTTCACGTCATGCGCATACAATAGTTAATCTTTAACCTTTCAAAGATCTGGTATTGCGCACATTTAGTTCCATTATTCTCGATTTCAGTTACACTTCTCTGCATTATTCCCACCCAAGTTTGTCACGCACCCATCCTTCACTCTTTTCTTTGTAAATATTCCTATTATATTTATTGTGTTTTAATTTTAAAAAAAAAAATTGTCTTATAACTATGCTTGTTTAGTTTTTCACAAAGGTGGTGACTACAGAAACGTCGGACAATTGTATTGTATTTGATTCTTACTTATTTTATTAGTTTAGTTTATTTTATTGATATTTGTTTTAGTTGTTATTATATTATTACATTATTTTCGCCAATTTCCCCCTACGTAAATAATTTTGTTTTCGTCCATTAGTTTCCTAGCCAGATATGCATGTGTTTGTTTTTATTGTTTGTCATCAGGATGTTAAAATATATTGTTGTTTCATTATATGTGAATGTTTATAACTTATTAGTAATTGTTCTGAGGAGCGACTAAGCCGAATGGCTAGAACGACGGATTCTAATCCTCGGTAAGGTGTGGATCATATTTTCTGTCAGGGGAAAAAAAACAACTCTAACATGCTCAGTTCGCGACGACTGCACTAGCCAGGCGGCCTTCGTTCCTTAGGCTCAAGACCCTTGCCCCCTCCCCCCATACACCGCTAGGTTTATAGGCAAGTAGATGAAAGATGACAGACAGTAATTGCATTAGTCGTTCTCCATCAGCAAAACGGATGTCACTTGACAGTTCTAAGGTTGGTACTAAACTGAATTCCCTTTGACGTCTACAGATTTCTTACTGCTATCAACGATGAACTGTAATTTTCGTGGAGGACTTTTGTGTTGGCATTCTGGCGGCGGTATTATGTACAGTGTACCTGTGCGGGCTGTTGGCTTGCCGAGAGTCCTGTCCGTTTCACGTTTCACACTGGACAGTGAGGAGCATTTTGTGTGATATTCACTGGCACTGGAACGGACCATAATGAGGACGACCCGTTGCCGTGAAGTTGGAACCTCGACTAACTAACTAACCAACTGACTAACTAATTAACCAACCAACCAACCAACCAACCAACCAACCAGCCAACCAACCAACCAACCAACTAACTAACTAACTAACTAACTAACTAATTAACTAACTACCTAACTATCTAACCAACCAACCAACCAACTAACTAACCAACCAACCAACCAACTAACCAACCAACCAACCAACCAACCAACTAACTAACTAACTAACTAACTAACTGACTGACTGACTGACTGACTGACTAACTAACTAACTAACTAACTGACTGACTGACTGACTGACTGACTAACTAACAAGCTGCCACGAAAGCTCTCTTGTCTTTTGTATTCTTATTTTAGTATTTCTCTTGGAGGTCAGCGTGGCCGAATTGATAAGAACTCGCGTTTATAAACATACTACGTGCTGATGCCGAGGTAAGAGGTTCGACTCCTACACCGGACAGACTAATATGTTGACTTCTCGTCCTTGCCTTGGGGACGTAAATTACTAGTACCTCTGAAGTCGGTGTCTTTATCAGCATTATTTGTGAACATATTTATGATTTCATCTCTCAATGTGAGATTTAAGCAATCTTTCCAACGAACGTTCATTCATTCATTCATTCATTCAGTAGCATGCCCTTTGCAGAACCTCGCTCCCATAACAACCTTCCGGAAAACCTCACGATCATAAGCAAGATGTCCCTCGTCTGATACTCCCATCTGGAGATCATCTGCCACATCCTGCACCCATCTTCTCTTTGGCCTTCCTCTTCCTCTCTTCCCAGGCATATACCCCTATGGGAAAGATGCATGCTCTTAAAAATCTAATTTTTGTAATTCTATCTGTCCCACTCCATAATTTATTCAGCTGTTTTAGTCTTTGAAGAGCTCCAACGAACGAACGAACGAAAATCTTTATTTTCAAAGGGTTAAGAATTGGGCACGCAGGCCCGTCGGACATTCTGCCCTTCTTCTCTATTTCCTTAACTACCTATAAGCAAGGGAGATCAACGTATCTATTATCTTTCGATTGATTTGTTCTCGTTATATTTTTATTTCACCTATGTGTTTTAGATCTAATTGTTGTGTCCTCCAATTTTGTTTTGTTTGTGAACGTTGGCTGGCTTTTAACTCAAGCGTTGTCCATATATTTGCTACAGCTTGTAATAGTCGCCACTGCTGGGCGTGCCCTGGACTCAAGTTTGCGTGGGGATGAGCTCTCTTAATACCAGGGTATATCAAGGTCATATCAAGGACTATGGTTGTGTTATTTGTTAGTCTTCCCTCTTGAATTCACTCATGTCAAGGTCTATGGTTGGGTTATCTGTTAGTCTTCCCTCTTGAATTCACTCATATCAAGGACTATGGTTGTGTTATCTGTTAGTCTTCCTTCTTGAATTCACTCATATCAAGGACTATATTTATGTAATTCACGGTCTAGTAGATGTTCATAACTGGCAGCTAATCATGTCCCTATCTTACCTCTGCAGATAAGGTCAAGGCCATATAACAAGGATATCGTTCCTTGACATCGGGACTTCTTCGGTGGTGTAGTAGCTCGATACTCGCCTACCGACACGGAGGCGATGGATTCGAGACGCAGCTGGGCGAATTCGGAAGCCTAACATGGGTAGCAAGAATGTCTAGGGAAGTGAAGTGGCCGGTGTGATACTGACCACTCACCTACATAGGGCTGATTGTGATACTGACCACTCACCTACATAGGGCTGATTGTGATACTGACCACTAACCTACATAGGGCTGATTGTGATACTGACCACTAACCTACATATGGGTGATTGTGATACTAGCCACTAACCAACATAGGGCTGATTGTGATACTGACCACTCACTTACATAGGGCTGATTGTGATACTTACCACTCACCTACATAGGGCTGATTGTGATACTGACTACTCACTTACATAAGGCTGATTGTGATACTGACCACTCACCTACATATGGGTGATTGTGATACTAGCCACTAACCAACATAGGGCTGATTGTGATACTGACCACTCACTTACATAGGGCTGATTGTAATACTGACCACTCACCTATATAGGGCTGATTGTGATACTGACCACTTACTTACATAGGGCTGATTGTGATACTGACCACTCACCTTCATAGAGCTGATTGTGATACTGACCACTCACCTACATATGGGTGATTGTGATACTAGCCACTAACCAACATAGGGCTGATTGTGATACTGACCACTCATTTACATAGGGCTGATTGTGATACTTACCACTCACCTACATAGGGCTGATTGTGATACTGACTACTCACTTACATAAGGCTGATTGTGATACTGACCACTCACTTACATAGGACTGATTGTAATACTGACCACTCACCTATATAGGGCTGATTGTGATACTGACCACACACCTTCATTGTGCTGATTGTGATACTGACCACTTACCTACATAAGTGTGATTGTAATATTGACCACTAACCTACATAGGGCTGATTGTGATACTGACCACTTACCTACATATGTGTGATTGTGATACTGACCACTAACCTACATAGAGCTGATTGTGATACTGACCACTTACCTACATAGGGCTGATTGTGATACTGACCACTCACTTACATATGTGTGATTGTGATACTGACCACTTACTTACATAGGGCTGATTGTGATACTGACCACTCACCTTCATAGAGCTGATTGTGATACTGACCACTCACCTACATATGTGTGATGTGATACTGACCACTAAACCAACATAAGGCTGATTGTGATACTGACCACTCACTTACATAGGGCTGATTGTGAACTTACCACTCACCTACATAGGGCTGCTTGTGATACTGACCACTCACCTACATAGGGCTGATTGTGATAGTGACCACTCACCTACATAATGCCGATTGTGATACTGACAACTCACCTACATAATGCCGATTGTGATACTGAACACACACCTTCGTGGTGCCGATTACGATACTGACCACACACCTTCATAGTGCTGATTGTGATACTGACCAGTCACCTACACATCAGTGGTCTATAAAAATACGGATCTATTACTGTATGACCGAAACAGTGTACACGGATCCTTCATTTTATTTAAAACGATGTTTTTGGACCAAACGACACTCTGTGCATATTCTGGTTAGTATGAGGCAGCCACCTTCAAAGACTTCGTAGGTACTAATTTAATTTTTGTGGCTTGATCTTAATGAGGGTCTCGTTGACAGGAAACCAACCCTCCCCCTCCTCTCGAAGCAGAATTTACTAGTTTTCAACTAACCTTTACCCTACATCTATCTTTACATGAGATTATGAACGAATGGACTGTTTAATCATGAGAGGCACCATATTGGACAAATGGACACATAAAGTCGACACAAGTTACCTCTTCATGCTGTTTATGAGGCTGTCCATGTCGTCATCAAATTGAGACGTAAACACTCGTTTCATGCCTCCGAGGTCGTTGAGCAGATATTTGGTTGTTAAGGGCAACGAAAGCTTCTCTTCGTCACCAACAGCTTTAGCAACAGCGGCGTCGAGAACCACTAGACGTTTCCCGAGATTCTGACAACCTCCGTAACCATTACAGAACAGCTTCTTGATTCTTTCTTGAAGCAGTGCGTCTGAAAGAGGAGTCATTTTCGACCCTTCATTCTTGCTTGATGTTGGATTGAACCTTTTCTTCCCGCTGTTATAACAACCGTAGGAATTACAGAAGGGTCGTTTTCTTAAGTTTGGAAGAAGTCTTTTGCCGATTTGTTCCACCGGCTGTGGTTGCCTTCTTCGCGGACGATGGCGACCTCCACATCCTGTGAAGCTATTGCAGAATACCCTCTTTGTAAGTGTGGATGCATCTGTTTGATCTTCAGTTTCGAAGTCTTTGTCTGCTTCAGCAGGAGAAGGTTTGGATAATAAGTTTAACATTGACTGCTTGACCAGGAGCAAGTCAGACAGGCCTCGGAGATTCTCATCATCAGAGATGGACTGGGAGCTGTCGGGGCTCGAGAATGACAGCTGGCTATTTCTTACACTGGACCCTGGGAGCTGTGTGTAAAAATAACAGATTAATATGATGTCACCATATACGTAGCTGTGGCAATATTTTATATATATACATATAGTTGCATATCCTTTACAGGACGTCGCAGTCAACCCCAGCTTTATTTATCTGTTTGTGATCTCTTGGCAAATTTACTTTCAGTAGTTTGCCATTGATTTCTGAACGGCCGGCACCCATGCCATTTCATAAAAAACCAACGCAAGGTGGTCTGCTGCCAAATCGTCCGCAGTTGTTTTTCGATCGCGGTATGCGGGATTACAAACTGCGTCCATAACCACTTGGCCGGCTTATATAGATATAGTAGTTGTAACAGTGTGCACATATCTCTCTCAGAGATACAGTCTGTTAACTGTGGAAAGGTTATGAGTGAAGCACGTATAGAAAGGGGACAACCAGTCAGCGCTACAATACCACGATCACAAATATAAAACGAGCAGACGTTGCTTAGTAAAAGCCTTCATCGGGAATAAAAATAGTCAGAATCGTATAATAATGTACATATACAGTGGAACCTCGTTTAACGAGCACCTCTCAAAAGGAGTAATTCGCATAACGAGCAAAATAAATTGTAAAAAAGTGATTCGCTGAGCGAGTGACGTTTCGCATAACGAGTGACGAGGAGAGAGGAAGTCCCGGATTGTGCGCCTGCTTGGAAGTAGCTTTGGCCGGAGAGCGTTGTCGAATGTGACTTTGAGGGGTTTGAGACAGTACCTGTGGAGCCTGTAGTTAACGAGATTGTGTCTTTGGCCAAGATCATGGGACTGGAGGTGGATAACAAAGATATCGATGAGCTTGTGGAAGAGCATAGCCAAGAGCTGACCACCGAAGAGCTCATAGAATTACATTGTGTTTCACAGCAAGAAGTTGTGGAGGAGAGTTTTTTTAGGAGGAGGAGGAGAAGGTAACAGCAAACCAACAATCTTCTGGCGCAATAAGAGAAATGCTGAAAGCATGGGAAACTGTTGCATCGTACATTGAGAACCATCACCCTAATAAGGCAGTGGTTGATTGATTGATTGATTGATTGATTTAGGAATCGACATCACAGCATTCGGGGCATTCCCATAAATGCTCAGTCCCCATCCTCAGCAGACAGCGAAGAGTTCCATGACAAAAAAATGAATACCGTAAGCTGATTAGAGAAATTGGACGTAGACAGTCAACATTTTGTCGTCACGTTATGAGAAGAAATAAATGGGAGAAATTGGTGACAACTGGCAAGATTGAGGGGGAAAACAAGAGGAAGGCAGAGAAGTAAATACCCAGATGGCTTGACCACGTGGCATCCACGACTCTGTTGATCGAGTGAGGTGGCGAGACGCAACCGCCCACGCTTACCGGCATGGTGATGATGATGATGATGCTGATGATGTTGATGATCATGACTGTTATATTTTGTTGCAGCCGTGACTTCTCTTTCAATAGTTAACTCCAACGACAAATCAGTGATGCTCAATGGAAGAGCCACCTGGAGAACGACTTTAGCAATTACTAATACACTGTGTTGTTGGTTGTCTATCAAGAATGATGATGACCATTCAGTTAATCCAGTTGGATTGAAAGTATGGAGCCGTGAGTTCTAAGATGGCTGATAAGGCCTATTTTGGTTCGAAATATTCTTTGACAATGTGGGCAAAGAATGCTTGACGTTCCAGGAGGAGGATCTGCAGTGGTTTTTCTACCCATCTTTTTCCCCCACAGCTCTTGCAGTTATGTTTGCTTCACACGTGACTGCAAACTTTCGTAATGATGTTCGCCACGAATTTCGGTCTTTAGCAGCAGTCTCCCAAGTGTCGTGATGAATTCCAAAAGCTTTTCGTGATATCTTCAGTGTCCATAAGACGTTTCCTCTGGCCGCCTTGGGAGCGTTAACCGCCACACAGCTCGCCGTAAACATTTCGTTTAGGGAGCCTGTGATCTGGCATGCGAGTCAAGTGACCAGCCCAGTGACTCTAATTCTTCATTAGTTGAGTGTGGATACTGGGCATGGACTCTCTATCTAGGACTAATACACAACACCTAGTGTCACTACCTGGTGTCTGCGCAGAATAGAAGAATTAGACTGGGATGATATAGTCACTAGTGCGGAGCTTTTGGAGAGAACTATTTCTAATCATGCGAATAGAGAGGTGTGAAAAATACGACGGCCCTGGATAGCACACACTAAGAAATCCTGTCAGTATCACAACTAGAAGGTCTTTTAACTGTAACCCATGTGGGGAAAAAATAAAGGGTGGTGTAACAATTCACGGAGAAGAGAAATAGCAACAAACATGAATAATATAGGGAGGCCATGAAGGGAGCGAAAGAAGATGGGAAAAGACAGAAGGTCTTCGCGTGAGTTGTTTGAGTTCCTGTGATCATTCATCATCCAGTGCCTTGCCGGCTGGCGTGGGCGATCGTTTCTCACCACAAATTACTATCTTTGACGTCGTGGATCAATTCGTGTTGACTCCCTTCCGTGCCATGCATAAGACTGTCAAAAATCTTCTCTCGCTGTCTTCCTCTATCTCTCTTTCCGCAAATTTTTCTGGTCGTCACAACATGTTCCAGTTTGTGTCTTCTCATTCAGTGGCCAAAAACGATGACTGCCTCTTTCTGATGTTTGTGATAAGTTGTCTTTATGACTCAGCTTCACTTAAAACGTTCAGATTGCTCATTTTGGCTGTCCAATTAATTTTCAGCAATCTTCTATAAAACCACATCTCCAAGGCTTCCGTGCATTTCTTTGGCTGTTTACTAAATGTACAGGATTCGCAGCCATATGTTAAAATTGGTTCTACGTAATTTGCAAGAACTCTTTTTCTAACTTTTAAAGCCAATGACTTATTGCACAACATGTTCTTTATTTGATAGAATGCCCTTTTTGTTTGTCATATTCTATTCTTTATCTCAGTGATGCATCTTCCATCTGATGTTATCCTTATGCCTAGATATCTGAATGTCTGAACTTGTTCCAAAATAACGTCCTTTACTGTGATTGTACATGTAGGCATACTCTGTTTCTTTGATATCACCGTGACTTCTGCCTTTCTATTATTCAAACTAAGGCCAGTTGATTCACTTTCTACAATCATTGCATATATTATTTCCTGTATATCCTTCTGACTTGTTGCTATCAAGACGGTGTCATCAATTCCAATTCCAATTTTCAAAACAAAAATTCCAAATTCGGCCTCGTTCAACCTGCTTCTTTCAGCTGTTGTTACTGTTGAGGTCCGTGGTTTTTGTGGGTTAATTCACCCTAATTCTTGTCTTGTGCGCTCTTACGAGTTAGTCCTGGTCCGGACTGGTTATGTTTGTTTGTGTCTGTGACGTCAGCTGGGGGATCGGTCGGCGGCTATCCTTTGTGCCCTCTCCTATTGTGGTTTTCTTGTTGGTGCAGGTTCCTGGCTCGTCTGGTTTGATTGGCTGCAGTCCTTAGAAGGACCCGTCTCCTCTGGTTGTGTCTGTTGTTGGTGAAGGCTGCTGGTTCGTCTGGTTTGACTGGTTGCAGTCCTTAAAAGGACTTTTTATTTTTATTTTATTTTCTTTTTGCCTTCTTTTTTGTGTAATTTCTGCTGGAGCTTCTCGACGGGTTCATTTTCTTGTTTGAGCAATATCTCTTTCCTCTCCCTGTTGATTCTTTCGCGTCTCTTGTCCATTGCGAGGGATCTGCTTTCTTTTTTTCCTGTTGAATTCTGCTAGCTCGAGTTCATTCATTCTACCTAACTCTAGGATCTCCTCCCAGGTCATTGGAATATGGTAATCTGTGCCGCCGTCACTCTCCTCCCCTATTATTTCTCCGGTGTCATCTCGGTGTCATCAGCATAACGTAAGTTATTTATATTATGTCCACCAACCACGATCCCTGACATATTTTCTGTAGATCTTATTATATGTTCACTGTGAATGAGAACGAATCAGGAGACAATTCACAACCTTGTCTGACGCCCTTCTTTATAAACTTTATGTTCCTACAAGGTCGTTGATTCTTATGGCGGCTGTTTGCTACCAATATATGTTCTTTATTATTCGCAGATCTTTGCCATCAATGATCAGTTGCTTTAGTAAGTTTATTATTTCGTCATGTTTCATGGAGCATAAGTACAGATCTGTTTTTACTTCTAAAGCTCTTTCTAATAGTGTCCTTATAATATATGGCAATGAATGAATCACCAAAAACAAAATAAAACACACACCCCCCCAAAAAAAAAATGTGGAGTATATTGTCAGCTTTACTAGAACACGATTACAAGAAACAAAATGGACGTTGCGGCTAAAGCCTTCGTCAGCACAGAACAAACACACACAGACACACAACTACACGAAAAACACTGCATGAAAATACAAAGGTTATGTATCTGAATCCTTATTAGCTTGAATGCGCCTTAAGCGTTTACCGTTTGGTGTGGATGGAAAGAACCGGATGTATGGTTTAAACGGGTCTATGGGCGACAGGGATTGGCTTAGACGCCTGATGGGAGAGATGGGGAGACGCCCATGTGAGCGAACGGTAAAAAGCGGATTAGCAGTGAACTATAGCCGGATATGGGGCGGGGTTGTAGTTCGCAATTCCGCATATTGCGTAGGAACACAGCTGCGGGCGCTTAGAAAGCCGTCAGTCCTGTGTTGGTTTGCATAGAATTGCTCAGAAAGCAATGACAAGCCATTGAACGCAAACTAGCCAAGAAATCACAAATGGCAAAAGTAATGATGGAGTTGACTGCGACGTCCTGTAAAGGATATACTAATACATTTGTGTGTGTGGGTTATACAACTGTGGGGATGAAAAACGGGAGAGGGGAGGTTGGAAGTTAAATGAAACTATATTGGACATAGAATATATGTAGCGTTGTTTGTGTCCCTTCCCTCCGCAAATCCACACTGTTCATCACCATTTTCTGGTTTAAGGTTGTTTCTTATTCTTTTTATAATTATTGTGAGTAACAGCTTTGTCATGCGACTCATAAGACTTATTATGCGATACTCTTCGCATTCTAAAAGCCTTTTTTTTTTTTTTTTTGCAGAGCTATAAAGATAGATTTTAATAGGTCATTAGGAATGCACCCACTAGTGTATTTTATGTCATTTAGAAATGTTGTCAATATTTATATTCCAAAATCACTTAGAGCCTCAATTTCCTTCAATGTAATGTTGTCTGATCGGGTGCTTTTCCTTTCTTCATGCGATTTAGTGCATCTTCAACTTCCGCAAGTATTGGTGGACCATCACCATTGATTTTAATATTTACACCCGGTCTCTTATCATCATACACATCTTCGAGATAATACGTCCATCTGCTGACTTTATCATCTTGTCCCATCAATATTGCACTCGTCCTCGATTTTAAATATCCTGTGGTATTTCGTGTTTTCCTACATGTTATGGTATTTATGTATTGATACATGGAATGTGAGTCTTTTCCATAAAGAAAAGAAAAAGTCGCTTAAAAGTAGACAGGGTCAACTTCATTGCACCGGGTTTTATCCCATATGGTCTCTTTCCGCAGCACGGAAAACGTCGCACAAAGCACGAACTCCGTAGCTTTTAGCGACGACCCACAGGAGTCTCCGAAACATTTAACTCGTAAACTGAAGGACGCGGCCCGGAATTGAACCCACAACCTTCGGATCACGAGTCAAACGGCTTGACCACTTCGCCATAGTTTGCCTCAATGTTCAAACACTGTTGATTTAGCCATACATTTTTTTATTAGCATTTTTGCATTCATTTACTATTTTTTTACTTATTCTATTCTATTCTTCTAAATCTTGCTTCTTCTTTCTTCTTTCGTCCATCACCTACAAAATTGCATCTGTCATCCGTTTCTTTTTTGCAATTCTATATTTGGGTGGAATTATTTCTTTTGATATCTATTGGACTGATTACCGCAACACATCCCTTTGTTCATCAATAGTCTTATTATCTCCATGGCATTATATCTGTTCTTTACAGTAACATTGTGCCTTTCTCTAACTTTATTGTCTGTTTTAAGTAATGCTAGATCTAACTTGATGTTCCTTGGGGGTTTATTTATTCTTTTACGTCTTAACCACATCTTTTCTATAACTGGCACATGGTAACTATGTCTGTCTGCTCCTGGTCTAGTTTTTGCTCGTAATAAACTGTTCTGAACCTCTTTGGAATCAGTATATAGTCAGTTTGATTGCGAATATAATCTCCAGGTCTTTTCCGTGTATATAATCGTTGAGGATGTTGGTTAAACCACGTGTTACCTATGACTATTTCACGGTATTCTGCTCATGTGCCATGGCCTAGTATAGCAGTCATGGCCTAGTATAGCAGTCATGGCCTAGTATAGCAGTCATGGCCTAGTATAGCAGTCATGGCCTAGTATAGCAGTCATGGCCTAGTATAGCAGTCATGGCCTAGTATAGCAGTCATGGCCTAGTATAGCAGTCATGGCCTAGTATAGCAGTCATGGCCTAGTATAGCAGTCATGGCCTAGTATAGCAGTCATGGCCTAGTATAGCAGTCATGGCCTAGTATAGCAGTCATGGCCTAGTATAGCAGTCATGGCCTAGTATAGCAGTCATGGCCTAGTATAGCAGTCATGGCCTAGTATAGCAGTCATGGCCTAGTATAGCAGTCATGGCCTAGTATAGCAGTCATGGCCTAGTATAGCAGTCATGGCCTAGTATAGCAGTCATGGCCTAGTATAGCAGTCATGGCCTAGTATAGCAGTCATGGCCTAGTCAAGAGTTAAGGTCTAGTAGCGCATTAGACAGTAACAATTGGCTCAGTTGTGAACGCTTGTCACACAGTGTTGAACACGCCTGGAGTCGTCGAGCAGGAAGCGAGGCGTCTCCTTGAAGAGCACTCTGCGTTTGACCAAGGCAGAGTGTGGACCTGGTCAGACTTGCGGTGGTAATGGCCAGTATATACGGCCGCCATGTAGTGGGTGATAAGTGTACAAATGTAGTGTACAAATGTAGTTTACAAGTGTTTTAGATTGTCATTATTAGTTTAGTTTAGTTTACTCGATGGATCAACATCACGGCACACGGGTGTATCCCATAAGTGCTCCATTCTTCTCCTAACTCAAACCTGAGTTTGGAGAAACTCGGCTCAGTGCACGAACTCCGTAGCACCGGAGATTGTCATTATGCGAAGTGAACGAGCCGATAGGTTATGACAATATAAATATTATCAAAAACAACACCGGCGTTTGGTTGCAACAATTATCTGTGTAGTCTCGTTGTTCGTCTGTTGCATCAGAGTTAAAGCATCATGTTATAAGCACTCAATCTGGGGACGAGCCACATCAGTAATTCTACCAGCCATCCATCATGAGTGTATTATGTCAAACCAGGTGGTGATATGAACACAATTCGCCTACTAAGAATCAGCTTGACTAAGTAGAGTCAAGCCATAGCGAACTATAATGATAAAAGTCATAGACCCACACAAAGAGAAGTACGCGACAATGTGTCCTACAAATATAAACTAGCCAAAGAATAATATATTCCACGATGGCGAGAAATCTAAATGTAAATCTAATTCCAGCGCCGTGGCACCATGCTTGTAATCTTTCACGTCTCTCATTTCTATCACCTATGTCCTAGGCCATAGCCAAAGGTCGCGCCCCTCATCTTTTCGTTGCCCACTTTGGCACTGAAATCCCTAAGTATAACGATCATTTCGAAATGTTTACACTGCTCCACTGTCATATCTAATTCGTTATACAAAAATATCTATATGTTCTTCTTTACAGTCTGCTGTTGTAGCATATGCTTGTTAGTCTTTCCTCTTGAGCCTAAGGCGGCGCATAGGGCAGAAGTCCTGTCTCTCCATGCCTGGCGGTTCGCTGCTACCTGTTGTAGATCTTGGATATTTACTTGGCCATTGAATGAGCCTTCTCTAATATGGTTCTACGCAGGGTCTCTCTTGGTCTTCCCCGTTTTCTTTTCCCTACTGGTGCCAAATGAGGGCTTGGTAGGGGAGTCTTGTCTTGTCCATTCTGAGTACATGGCCGATGTAGTTCCAACGGCGTCTTCTTATGAAATTGGATACTGTATCTTGCTTAGTCTCTTGTCTTATTTGCGTATTGGTTCTGAAGTCTGTCCAGTGGATGTTTAGAAGTCTTCTAAGACATTTGTTCTCAAAATTATCAAATTTTTTATCTAAAGCTACCGTTGATTTCCAACTTTCACATCCATACGTTAACACTGGAATCACACAAGAGTTGAAGATTTTAAGTTTTGTGTGTTTGCTGAGTGTCTTTGACTTCCAGATGTTTGACAGTTTATTGAAGGCACCAGATGCTTGTAGTTTGTTAATATTCAGAGGTTTGCCATGGCGTGTCACTAATAATACTTTATCTGAGATTGTCTAGAACTCGTTAACTTTTCTAGCACTCATTTGACCCAGAAATATGCCAACTCCAGTTCTGTAGTTCTTGCTACCCGAGTAAAAAATATAATATTTACCTAAATATTATCCCCTCACCTGGCAATCGCAATTCACTATTCTCCAATATATTTATCTTCATTCTTTCCATTTTTTCTTGATATTATTTAATTTTCCATTCTGGCTAAGTGTTCTGACATTCCATGTACCAACATTTAGTGTATTTGTAACATTTATTTAGCACACAGTTGTTTGTTAACGATCGGGCATCACCCGTAGCACAAGATGCTCCCGACCGGACGAAGTCACTCCACTGGAATCCCCATTTACATCATTATCTTGATCAATTTTATTTCGAAGCATGCTTATCTTGGGAAAATACAGTCGAGGTATTCTCTTGGCTTCCGCCGGTTTGTGTATGGTTCAATCCACTACTTTGTGTCTAAAGAGACAGGCCCTGTCAGGCTGCAGCGGGGAGATGTTATCTATGGCGTCTCTTACCCACCGAGGGCCACGTCATAGAGTTTTGAGGTATTTCATAGAGATATTTGTCCCACCAACTAACCCACCTCCTCTTAATGACCACCGCCTGCGTTGGTCTACAACTGCTTATTCAAAATATTCACAGCTAACCCCTAGACAAAATATATAGATGTCATTCCACCATCTGTCACCTAGTAGACGCGCCTTGTAGTAGGAGAGGTTCATGTGCACATTGGGGCTATAAAAATCAGAAGCAAAAGAAATAGAAGTAACAGCAGCAGCAACGGAAGAAGAAGAAACAGCACGAGCTGCAACAGAAGACGAACTGCAACAGCAGCAACAGAAAAAGAAGCAGCAACAGCAGCAACAAAAGACGAAGCAACAACAGAAGCATCAGAAGAAAAAGTACAAGCCACAGCAGCAGCAAAAGCAGCAGCTACAGAAGAAGAAGCAGCAACAGCAGCTACAGAAGAGGAGGCAACAACTCCAACAGAAGACTAAGCAGCAACATTAGCAACATAAGACGAAGTGGCAACAGCAGCAACAAAAGAAAAAGTAGCAGCAAAAACACTAGACGACGAAGAAGCAACAGTAGCAGAAACAGAAGAATAAGGTGCAACAGCAGCAGAAGGGGAACCAGCAGTAGCAACAGAAGACGACGCAGCAACAGCAGTAAAAATAAAAACGTAGCAACAACAACAGCAGCAGAAGTAGTGATAGCAGCAACAGAAGAAAAAGAAGAAGCTATAACATCAGAAGTAGGCGAAGTAAGGCAGCAACAACAGCGGCATAAGTAGTAATAGCAACAGTTGCAGCAGAAGAAGAAGGAGAAGAAGAAGAAGAAGAAGAAGAAGAAGAAGAAGAAGAAGAAGAAGAAGAAGAAGAAGAAGAAGAAGAAGAAGAAGAAGAAGAAGAAGAAGACGAAGAAGAAGAAGAAGAAGAATGCAGATGAAGAAAAAGAAATCAATGCATCACGGGTCAATTTTTAAAAAGATGAGTAAATAACAATGACTTACTTGGATTATATCGCTACTGGGCTCCGATGTGGAAATATGGGTGCCGCACACAAGAATGCACACGGCTGTGAGCACAAACCGGTTTGTTGTGGCTGTTGTGACTGCTATTTCTTTCATGATGATATGGCTGGGTTCGTAATAATTTAACTTAGACTTTTTAGATGCACAGGTCCTGAAACAAAGAACAGCAAAAGAACGTTGCATTAGAATTATTTGAAGAACTGTAGGTCAGTATAGCGAATGGATAAGATCGCGTGTTCTTAAACATCTGCTGTGCTGATGCCGAGGTAAGGGAATCAAGCCCTACACCGGACTGATGGACTAACACGTTGACCTCTCGTCCTTGACTTGGGGACGTAAATTACACGTGCCTCAGAAGATTGAGAGCGTTCACCTGATGGTGAGGGCTGTTAATAAGGAAAGCTAATCCACAGGCAAAATTCAGTCCAGCACTACTAGAAGTGGAGCGTATGAACTACACTTGAGTTCAAAGCGGGTGATCTCAAAAACGTATGTGAAGGACTTACTTATGTCATGTCAATGAGAACATCTGTGACTAGCACACATGTTTAAGGTTCGGTAATAGTATAGCACACGTGTTTAATGACCGATAGTAGCAAACGTGTCAAAAGACCGGTAGTAGCACATTTGTCTGCTATCACGGTATTAGCACGCGTGTCTAAAGGACGTATAAACTCGTATATAAAATTACTTTTACGTTTTAAAGTTTCACTTTGGTAAACACCCAAAATCGGAAATAGTTTAGTACCAAAGCGCGCAAGATTTGAAAATTAAGGAGCCTGAATTTGACATCAGATAATAAATTAATGTAACTTATGGGATAATACTTTGAGGAGCGCTTCTAAAATACATCCCGTTGTGTGTATAACTTACTACTCCCCCTCAGACTTCTGAGGTTCTTTTACTTTACGTCAAGTCAATGATGACGAGAAATCAACATTTTAGTCTAGCTGACCGGCGTAGGGTTTGAACCCACTATCTCGCCATCAGCACCTGGGAGATTTAAGACCAAGCGCTTTTATCCATTCGGCCATGCAGACGAAATGAAACAATATGTAAAAATGCACGAAATTATATAAAAGACAATTATGGATAGACGTTTACCGGACAGGCGGAGACGATGATGACGACAGGGTAGATGGATTCACGACGTGGTAGATAACTTACTCAAGACAGCGACAGACAGGACACGTGGCTTATGACAGAGAGACAATTCGCAAGGCTGTCGTGGGGGTGGAGATCTGTCCAGGGAAGGCAATTGATCGATGAGAAATCACGAAATTAAAAAAAAAAATATCAGGTCGATATATCCGACAAAAACTATCATTCGCAATTTAATATTTCCATTAGATTGGGAAAGCGGGTGGAAAGGGGATGTATAGCAAATGTAGGTTGTAACTTAAGTTATTCACCAGGCGAATACAACACAGACAGAGGCAGGATAAATATTTATGAAACTGTTTACTAAACACCACATCTAAACGAACAGCTGAATTGTGTCTATATTTAACCTGCTATTTTCTTGAGGTGTTTGAAACATATTATACATGTTTGTAATGCTTCGTTTCAATTGTGTCAATATGGCATTTCCAGTGCCTTATAGGAATTAACCATTACACCATCATTATCCTTGCCAGCTGGCTTAGGCGTCCATGTCTCTTCACAGATCCCTGCCCATTGTGCTCTGGATGAAATTCTATTGATGATATACTCTTCCAGTCCACTGCCCCATACCATGTCGCATCGTTTCTGTTGATCTGCCCCCTCATCTTCAAAAGTTGGTCTTTCCAGTCGTAACAAAGTTTTCCTGATTCTCTATTTTCACCTTACAACCAAAGAACATTGTGTGTTTCTTTCTCATGTTGCTTATCTTGTTCTAATTTCCACAAACCATTACTCAAATATAAATATAGTGAGGCGTTAGCAATCAGGCGGTTTCAGTCGGTTGTGCGTAAACATCAAGAGTCCGTTGTAACTTTGACATGACAGCGGCATTTAACCAATGTTCCACGTTTGAACCTGTGACTTGCTCAAAACATCACAAACCGCCAGAATTTCGTTGGGTTGACTTCTTGTAAAATATATGCAATTAGAAAAGGCGGGGGGGGGGGGATGTCTTTTAATTGTTTCAGCTGAATTATTATTCATTTACTCACTTCATATGATGTATAGCTCTGCAGCATGCGCTGTTCGAGATGAAGCGTAATACGCCAGGCAATAAATCGTGCAACATATTGTTTGTGGCTTCTGTGTTTACATTCACCACGGGAATACATTGTTTTGAATGTTGTAGTTTGATTAGCCTCTTCCAGGCAATCTCCTGACAGACCAAGCATTTCGCAATATTCGTCTGGGAAACCACAACTCCTCTGCTCTTAAAAAAAATTAATTTTGTTGCCAATCCTTTATAGTATGTCGCAGTCAACCCCAGCATAGTTTTGTGTGATTGTGATTTGTTGGCAAGTTTACATTAAGTAATAAACCTTGGTTTCTGAACTACCGGCACTTATATCAGTGTATGAAAAAAACACACACACACAAAGCAGTCTGATGCCAAATCGCCCGCAACTGTATTTCGAACCTGTGTGCGGGATTACGAATTTCCTCCGTAACCCCCTAAGCCACAGAGCCGGTCCTCTGCTCTTTAGCTTTAATAATTTGTTCACATTCCTAGATTCGTTGCCAAACAACAAAATGGGGTCCACACAACAGAACAGGCTCCACGCAACAGAACAGTCTCCACACAACAGAACAGTCTCAACACAACAGAACAGTCTCCACACAACAGAACAGTCTCCACACAACAGAACAGGCTCCACACAACAGAACAGTCTCCACACAACAGAACAGTCTCCACACAACAGAACAGGCTCCACGCAACAGAACAGGCTCCACACAACAGAACAGTCTCCAAACAACAGAACAGTCTCCACACAACAGAACAGTCTCCACACAACAGAACAGTCTCCACACAACAGAACAGTCTCCACACAACAGAACAGTCTCCACACAACAGAACAGTCTCCACGCAACAGAACAGTCTCCACACAACAGAACAGGCTCCACGCAACAGAACAGTCTCCACACAACAGAACAGTCTCCACACAACAGAACAGTCTCCACACAACAGAACAGTCTCCACACAACAGAACAGTCTCCACACAACAGAACAGTCTCCACACAACAGAACAGTCTCCACACAACAGAACAGTCTCCACACAACAGAACAGTCTCCACGCAACAGAACAGTCTCCACACAACAGAACAGGCTCCACGCAACAGAACAGGCTCCACACAACAGAACAGTCTCCACACAACAGAACAGTCTCCACACAACAGAACAGGCTCCACGCAACAGAACAGTCTCCACACAACAGAACAGTCTCCACACAACAGAACAGTCTCCACACAACAGAACAGGCTCCACGCAACAGAACAGGCTCCACGCAACAGAACAGACTCCACGCAACAGAACAGGCTCCACGCAACAGAACAGGCTCCACGCAACAGAATATGCTCCACGCAACACATGGAGTAGAACAACATCGCCAGTCTAGAGTCCATTTGTTCAGAAGAGTATGTCTAGTACCACATGAGGTATTCAATTTGGAATTACCATTTAGGGGTATTCGATCTCCATCTGACATTCAATGAAAGTGACCTATGACGTAAGATACTTTTATTCCTCTGAAATAACGCTTTTGCTTGTCCTATCAATCAATCAATCATGTGCCGTGCCGGAAAGCGTGGGCGGTCATGACTCGCCATTTCACTCGATCACCAGTGTCGTGGATCAGCTCAGTGTTCCTGTCTCGTCCATGCCACGTGGCTACGCCACCCAGGTATTTTCCTCTCGGTCTTCCTCTTGGTCTGTTCCCCTCGATCTTGCCAGTTGTCACCAAGTTCTCCAATCCATTTCTTCTCATAACATGTCCAAAAAAGTCTGACTGTCTTCGTCTAATTTCTCTAATCATTCTACGGTTTTCATTTATCTCCTGTAGTACTTGGTCATTGGTTTTTCTATCTGTCCATGGTACTTTTTGCAATTTCCTCAGAAACCACATTTCTGTAGCCATCAAATGTTTTTCAGCTTGGCAGCACATTGTCCAACTTTCACATCCAAACAAAAGAACAGGCTCCATGTACCCCCTCAACACTCTTTTTCTCGTTTCAAATGACATCTTTTTATTGGTCAGAATGTTTTTCATCTTGCTAAAGGCTACTTTCGCCATGACGATTCTTGTTCTAATCTCTTCAAGGCATCTCCCATCAGATGTTATGACTGTTCCAAGATAATTGTATCGATTCACTTGTTGAAGAGTATTCCCATTTACTTGTCCTATAGTGTATATTATAACCTCCAACACATATATTCGCCATACCGTGACAAGAACTTGGGGACGTAAATTACAAGTTCCTCTGAAGTCGGAGTGACAGAACGCATCCAAATCTTACCCCTTTCTGTATATCTTCATATTAAAGTTAGCTGCATATCCTTTACATAATTTCGCAATCGTGTATTGACTATGTGTGAGTTACTAGGCATTTGTAGTTCAGTAGTTTGCCATTGCTTTCTTCACGACCGATTCCATATACCTTCGAGAAGCAATAATATTGATCTGTTTCATAATCGCTTGCAGCTTAATCGAAACCAGGACTCGGTGTGTCGGGGAATTATGAAACTGTGCCTATGACTATCCCAGAAGCCACAGCGCCGGACTTTAAAAATTCTCTCTGGTCTCAGCGCAACCCTGCCTACATGAGTACCAGGACATGTTTTGGGAAGTAAAGGTATTTCCAATTTTCATTGCTGCGACTTGTTTGCGTAAATATTTTGTAATTATTCTGAGAACTTTCCCTACAATTTTAATACCCTCCAACATTTTGATAATTCCAATATGCGAAACATCACATGTTTTAGTGCAATTCCTACCGCTCAAGAACACGCCTTTCTTTAATTTTTAGGAATGTGTCAATTGCATTATTTCCCTTCCACCAGCCCATATTGTTTTTCATTACAGGTCTCTTGGGTAATTTGTTTTCCCCGCATATCCTTTACTGGACATTGCTGTCAACATCAGCATCTTTCAGCTGATTGTTGATTTCTTGGCAAAATTACGCTCAGTAGTTTGCCATTGCTTTCTGAGCGACCGGCTCAAATACCCCGAAAGTTACCGACGCGGAGAGAACCGCTACCAATTCTCGCACAACGTCACCTTACTTACGAGAGTATACGAGATTACCGAGAAAGTCGTGTAACCTCTACACCAGAGAGACCGGCATTGTAAATACAAATTTGACCATAACTCTAGTTATGTATTCTTTGTTGTAAATACCATTGAACAGTTTGGTTAATATTTCTATTCGGAAATTGCCCATTGCTTCGAATTCATCTATGGTGAATTCATCTATCGTGAATTCATCTATGGTGAATTCATCTATCGTGAATTCATCTATCGTGAATTCATCTATCGTGAATTCATCTATGGTGAATTCATCTATCGTGAATTCATCTATGGTGAATTCATCTATCGTGAATTCATCTATCGTGAATTCATCTATCGTGAATTCATCTATGGTGAATTCATCTATCGTGAATTCATCTATGGTGAATTCATCTATCGTGAATTCATCTATGGTGAATTCATCTATCGTGAATTCATCTATCGTGAATTCATCTATCGTGAATTCATCTATCGTGAATTCATCTATGGTGAATTCATCCAGCCCAGCAGTTGTTAACTTTCCTCATATGTTTGATGCCGGTGAAGGGGTACGGACGCAGTTCGTAATCCCGCATACCCGCGTTCAAAACACAACTGCAATCGATTTGACAGCAGACCACCTTGAGTTGTTTTTTTCGAAATGGTATGGTTGCCGGTCGTTCAGAAAGCAATGACAAACTACTGAACGTAAACTTGCCAAGAGACCACAACAGCAAAAAATGCTGGTGTTGACTGCGACGTCCTGTAAAGGATATGCAACTAACTAAAGAAACCTATGTTTTATAGCATCAGTAACTTATTCTTTGAGTATATGTGGATTTTCGTCTGCTATTTCTGCGTTCTCTCAATAATATTATTTTCTGTTTACGTTCACTGGTTTTGAACACAAGTATAGTCCATGAACACAAGTATAGTCCACAAATGTGCTGTGACTACAAATTCACTGGACTTATTTTAGCGCGTGAATTAGCTTTACCTATTACCAGTGCTGCCGGTCTCCCTGGCCTAGAGGTTAAACGACTTTCTCCATAATCCCGTTTATCCACGTAGGGTAACGCAGCGCGCGAGAGAATTGGAAGCGGTTATCGCCGCGTTGGTAATTTACCGGATAAGTGAGCCGGCCGCTCAGAAAGCAATGGCAAACTACTGAGCGTAATCTTGCCAAGAAATCAATACAGCGGTAACATGCTGGTTTTGACAGCGATGTCCTGTACAGGATATGCGAAAAAAAACAAAAAAAAACAATTACCAGTGCTACTCGCCATCAGTCGAACCTTACGACTTCTGAGGTACTTGTAATTTACGTCCCCAGGTTAAAGACGATAAGTCAACATTTTAGTCCAACTGACTGGTGCAGTAGTTGAACCCCCCATCATCACACCGGAAGTTTAAGAGCGAGCGCTTCAAAATCATAGTTACCATCCTATGTATTCGCTCCATCTCTTTATCATGGCTTCTTCTTCTAATATCTTTCCTGTATTTGATTTCAAACATTATGTATTTATTGGTATTCTTTTGCTAGTGCAACCACTGACTTGTTTGTGCTTAGTTGTGTATATTTAACAGATACATTCAGTAGTTTGCCATTGCTTTCTGAATTGTCGGCATCCATACCATTTCATGGAAAATTATTATGAACTGCATAAATAAAACCCTTGGCCATGGAGCCGGCCTTGTTATATTACATGGGGACTGAGTGGTCTCGAGATATGGTGTCCGCCTCGAGTGCTGGAGGTCGCGGGTTCAAGCCCCGGTGAGGACCGGGATTTTTTCACATAGACCTCTAGTAATAAAATTTCCCCTGGTTTCTGGGTAGTGAGATCGGACGCCTGTGTGTATTGTTGCGCACGTAAAAAATCCCTTGGCAATTGGAAATCGAAAAAGAGTAGCCTAACGGCGCTGCCCGGGCAAAATTTCGAGTTAAAAATCTACCCAAAGTATTTTCAGGATCCTCGCCGGTTCTACGGAGTTCGTGCACTAAACTGAGTTTCTCCAGACTCAGATTTGAGATAGGAGGAGAACGGAGTACTTATGGATTGCACCCGCGTGCCGTGATGTTGATCCATCGACTAAACTAAACTAAACAAAACTTGTATATTTAACAGAATTTAATTAAGTGTCGTTGCATTGTTCGTCGAACAAGCTTTCTCTTTATGACAATTATCTTTTGATTACAATTATTAGATTATTATAGAGACGGACATATAATCAGATTACTACTGGTACTATTAGTGTTGGAACTCTTCGCTGGCTTCTGAGGATGGGGACGGAGCGCTTATGGGAATGCCCCGAATGCTGTGATGTCGGTTCCTAAATCAATCAATCAATCAATCAATAGATTGATTAAATATGTGACAGGGAAACATAAATTTATGAAACTCCATTAAGATCACTGTTCGCATTTTAAAACATTTCACCTTGCTATTAGACCAGATAAACAAACATGTGCCGTCTCCGTGGCAAAGGCGTTACGGACGTGGTTCGTAATTTCGCTTACCTGCGTTCGAAACACAACTGCGGCCATTTTGGCAGCAGACCGTGTCGCGCTGGGTTTTAACGTGATGGTATGGGAACCGGTCGTTCAGGCAGCAATGGCAAACTACTGAACGTAAACTTGCCAAGGCATCAACAACAGCAGTGCTGGTGTTGACAGCGATGGTCTGTAAATAGGATAAGTAAAAAAAAAAAACATGTAGATGTAGCATGTGAACTAATTTCAGAGACATTGATGGGCACTTACGGACGTAGATGACAACATATAGATTGCTAGACATTGTGCGTGATCCAGGTGGAGGAGGTGCAATGAAATATAAGAGGACGTGAGGACACGGGTGTGCTTATAAACTCGGTCCTTTCCTGAGGACACAGGGAAGACATATGTACCTAGATGTTCTACAACAGTGTTAGGAAGCACTTAAAGTTAATTGCATATCCTTTACAGGACTTCGCAGTCAACACAAATCATTTTTTTTTGCTGTTATGATATCTTGGCAAGTTCAGTAGTTTGCCTTTGCTTTCTGAACGACCGGCACGCATACCACCTCGTAAAAAAAAAAATATCAGGTCGATATATCCGACAAAAACTATCATTCGCAATTTAATATTTCCATTAGATTGGGAAAGCGGGTGGAAAGGGGATGTATAGCAAATGTAGGTTGTAACTTAAGTTATTCACCAGGCGAATACAACACAGACAGAGGCAGGATAAATATTTATGAAACTGTTTACTAAACACCACATCTAAACGAACAGCTGAATTGTGTCTATATTTAACCTGCTATTTTCTTGAGGTGTTTGAAACATATTATACATGTTTGTAATGCTTCGTTTCAATTGTGTCAATATGGCATTTCCAGTGCCTTATAGGAATTAACCATTACACCATCATTATCCTTGCCAGCTGGCTTAGGCGTCCATGTCTCTTCACAGATCCCTGCCCATTGTGCTCTGGATGAAATTCTATTGATGATATACTCTTCCAGTCCACTGCCCCATACCATGTCGCATCGTTTCTGTTGATCTGCCCCCTCATCTTCAAAAGTTGGTCTTTCCAGTCGTAACAAAGTTTTCCTGATTCTCTATTTTCACCTTACAACCAAAGAACATTGTGTGTTTCTTTCTCATGTTGCTTATCTTGTTCTAATTTCCACAAACCATTACTCAAATATAAATATAGTGAGGCGTTAGCAATCAGGCGGTTTCAGTCGGTTGTGCGTAAACATCAAGAGTCCGTTGTAACTTTGACATGACAGCGGCATTTAACCAATGTTCCACGTTTGAACCTGTGACTTGCTCAAAACATCACAAACCGCCAGAATTTCGTTGGGTTGACTTCTTGTAAAATATATGCAATTAGAAAAGGCGGGGGGGGGATGTCTTTTAATTGTTTCAGCTGAATTATTATTCATTTACTCACTTCATATGATGTATAGCTCTGCAGCATGCGCTGTTCGAGATGAAGCGTAATACGCCAGGCAATAAATCGTGCAACATATTGTTTGTGGCTTCTGTGTTTACATTCACCACGGGAATACATTGTTTTGAATGTTGTAGTTTGATTAGCCTCTTCCAGGCAATCTCCTGACAGACCAAGCATTTCGCAATATTCGTCTGGGAAACCACAACTCCTCTGCTCTTAAAAAAAATTAATTTTGTTGCCAATCCTTTATAGTATGTCGCAGTCAACCCCAGCATAGTTTTGTGTGATTGTGATTTGTTGGCAAGTTTACATTAAGTAATAAACCTTGGTTTCTGAACTACCGGCACTTATATCAGTGTATGAAAAAAAAACACACACACAAAGCAGTCTGATGCCAAATCGCCCGCAACTGTATTTCGAACCTGTGTGCGGGATTACGAATTTCCTCCGTAACCCCCTAAGCCACAGAGCCGGTCCTCTGCTCTTTAGCTTTAATAATTTGTTCACATTCCTAGATTCGTTGCCAAACAACAAAATGGGGTCCACACAACAGAACAGGCTCCACGCAACAGAACAGTCTCCACACAACAGAACAGTCTCAACACAACAGAACAGTCTCCACACAACAGAACAGTCTCCACACAACAGAACAGGCTCCACACAACAGAACAGTCTCCACACAACAGAACAGTTTCCACACAACAGAACAGGCTCCACGCAACAGAACAGGCTCCACACAACAGAACAGTCTCCAAACAACAGAACAGTCTCCACACAACAGAACAGTCTCCACACAACAGAACAGTCTCCACACAACAGAACAGTCTCCACACAACAGAACAGTCTCCACACAACAGAACAGTCTCCACGCAACAGAACAGTCTCCACACAACAGAACAGGCTCCACGCAACAGAACAGTCTCCACACAACAGAACAGTCTCCACACAACAGAACAGTCTCCACACAACAGAACAGTCTCCACACAACAGAACAGTCTCCACACAACAGAACAGTCTCCACACAACAGAACAGTCTCCACACAACAGAACAGTCTCCACACAACAGAACAGTCTCCACGCAACAGAACAGTCTCCACACAACAGAACAGGCTCCACGCAACAGAACAGGCTCCACACAACAGAACAGTCTCCACACAACAGAACAGTCTCCACACAACAGAACAGGCTCCACGCAACAGAACAGTCTCCACACAACAGAACAGTCTCCACACAACAGAACAGTCTCCACACAACAGAACAGGCTCCACGCAACAGAACAGGCTCCACGCAACAGAACAGACTCCACGCAACAGAACAGGCTCCACGCAACAGAACAGGCTCCACGCAACAGAACATGCTCCACGCAACACATGGAGTAGAACAACATCGCCAGTCTAGAGTCCATTTGTTCAGAAGAGTATGTCTAGTACCACATGAGGTATTCAATTTGGAATTACCATTTAGGGGTATTCGATCTCCATCTGACATTCAATGAAAGTGACCTATGACGTAAGATACTTTTATTCCTCTGAAATAACGCTTTTGCTTGTCCTATCAATCAATCAATCATGTGCCGTGCCGGAAAGCGTGGGCGGTCATGACTCGCCATTTCACTCGATCACCAGTGTCGTGGATCAGCTCAGTGTTCCTGTCTCGTCCATGCCACGTGGCTACGCCACCCAGGTATTTTCCTCTCGGTCTTCCTCTTGGTCTGTTCCCCTCGATCTTGCCAGTTGTCACCAAGTTCTCCAATCCATTTCTTCTCATAACATGTCCAAAAAAGTCTGACTGTCTTCGTCTAATTTCTCTAATCATTCTACGGTTTTCATTTATCTCCTGTAGTACTTGGTCATTGGTTTTTCTATCTGTCCATGGTACTTTTTGCAATTTCCTCAGAAACCACATTTCTGTAGCCATCAAATGTTTTTCAGCTTGGCAGCACATTGTCCAACTTTCACATCCAAACAAAAGAACAGGCTCCATGTACCCCCTCAACACTCTTTTTCTCGTTTCAAATGACATCTTTTTATTGGTCAGAATGTTTTTCATCTTGCTAAAGGCTACTTTCGCCATGACGATTCTTGTTCTAATCTCTTCAAGGCATCTCCCATCAGATGTTATGACTGTTCCAAGATAATTGTATCGATTCACTTGTTGAAGAGTATTCCCATTTACTTGTCCTATAGTGTATATTATAACCTCCAACACATATATTCGCCATACCGTGACAAGAACTTGGGGACGTAAATTACAAGTTCCTCTGAAGTCGGAGTGACAGAACGCATCCAAATCTTACCCCTTTCTGTATATCTTCATATTAAAGTTAGCTGCATATCCTTTACATAATTTCGCAATCGTGTATTGACTATGTGTGAGTTACTAGGCATTTGTAGTTCAGTAGTTTGCCATTGCTTTCTTCACGACCGATTCCATATACCTTCGAGAAGCAATAATATTGATCTGTTTCATAATCGCTTGCAGCTTAATCGAAACCAGGACTCGGTGTGTCGGGGAATTATGAAACTGTGCCTATGACTATCCCAGAAGCCACAGCGCCGGACTTTAAAAATTCTCTCTGGTCTCAGCGCAACCCTGCCTACATGAGTACCAGGACATGTTTTGGGAAGTAAAGGTATTTCCAATTTTCATTGCTGCGACTTGTTTGCGTAAATATTTTGTAATTATTCTGAGAACTTTCCCTACAATTTTAATACCCTCCAACATTTTGATAATTCCAATATGCGAAACATCACATGTTTTAGTGCAATTCCTACCGCTCAAGAACACGCCTTTCTTTAATTTTTAGGAATGTGTCAATTGCATTATTTCCCTTCCACCAGCCCATATTGTTTTTCATTACAGGTCTCTTGGGTAATTTGTTTTCCCCGCATATCCTTTACTGGACATTGCTGTCAACATCAGCATCTTTCAGCTGATTGTTGATTTCTTGGCAAAATTACGCTCAGTAGTTTGCCATTGCTTTCTGAGCGACCGGCTCAAATACCCCGAAAGTTACCGACGCGGAGAGAACCGCTACCAATTCTCGCACAACGTCACCTTACTTACGAGAGTATACGAGATTACCGAGAAAGTCGTGTAACCTCTACACCAGAGAGACCGGCATTGTAAATACAAATTTGACCATAACTCTAGTTATGTATTCTTTGTTGTAAATACCATTGAACAGTTTGGTTAATATTTCTATTCGGAAATTGCCCATTGCTTCGAATTCATCTATGGTGAATTCATCTATCGTGAATTCATCTATGGTGAATTCATCTATCGTGAATTCATCTATCGTGAATTCATCTATCGTGAATTCATCTATGGTGAATTCATCTATCGTGAATTCATCTATGGTGAATTCATCTATCGTGAATTCATCTATCGTGAATTCATCTATCGTGAATTCATCTATGGTGAATTCATCTATCGTGAATTCATCTATGGTGAATTCATCTATCGTGAATTCATCTATGGTGAATTCATCTATCGTGAATTCATCTATCGTGAATTCATCTATCGTGAATTCATCTATCGTGAATTCATCTATGGTGAATTCATCCAGCCCAGCAGTTGTTAACTTTCCTCATATGTTTGATGCCGGTGAAGGGGTACGGACGCAGTTCGTAATCCCGCATACCCGCGTTCAAAACACAACTGCAATCGATTTGACAGCAGACCACCTTGAGTTGTTTTTTTCGAAATGGTATGGTTGCCGGTCGTTCAGAAAGCAATGACAAACTACTGAACGTAAACTTGCCAAGAGACCACAACAGCAAAAAATGCTGGTGTTGACTGCGACGTCCTGTAAAGGATATGCAACTAACTAAAGAAACCTATGTTTTATAGCATCAGTAACTTATTCTTTGAGTATATGTGGATTTTCGTCTGCTATTTCTGCGTTCTCTCAATAATATTATTTTCTGTTTACGTTCACTGGTTTTGAACACAAGTATAGTCCATGAACACAAGTATAGTCCACAAATGTGCTGTGACTACAAATTCACTGGACTTATTTTAGCGCGTGAATTAGCTTTACCTATTACCAGTGCTGCCGGTCTCCCTGGCCTAGAGGTTAAACGACTTTCTCCATAATCCCGTTTATCCACGTAGGGTAACGCAGCGCGCGAGAGAATTGGAAGCGGTTATCGCCGCGTTGGTAATTTACCGGATAAGTGAGCCGGCCGCTCAGAAAGCAATGGCAAACTACTGAGCGTAATCTTGCCAAGAAATCAATACAGCGGTAACATGCTGGTTTTGACAGCGATGTCCTGTACAGGATATGCGAAAAAAAAAAAAAAAAAACAATTACCAGTGCTACTCGCCATCAGTCGAACCTTACGACTTCTGAGGTACTTGTAATTTACGTCCCCAGGTTAAAGACGATAAGTCAACATTTTAGTCCAACTGACTGGTGCAGTAGTTGAACCCCCCATCATCACACCGGAAGTTTAAGAGCGAGCGCTTCAAAATCATAGTTACCATCCTATGTATTCGCTCCATCTCTTTATCATGGCTTCTTCTTCTAATATCTTTCCTGTATTTGATTTCAAACATTATGTATTTATTGGTATTCTTTTGCTAGTGCAACCACTGACTTGTTTGTGCTTAGTTGTGTATATTTAACAGATACATTCAGTAGTTTGCCATTGCTTTCTGAATTGTCGGCATCCATACCATTTCATGGAAAATTATTATGAACTGCATAAATAAAACCCTTGGCCATGGAGCCGGCCTTGTTATATTACATGGGGACTGAGTGGTCTCGAGATATGGTGTCCGCCTCGAGTGCTGGAGGTCGCGGGTTCAAGCCCCGGTGAGGACCGGGATTTTTTCACATAGACCTCTAGTAATAAAATTTCCCCTGGTTTCTGGGTAGTGAGATCGGACGCCTGTGTGTATTGTTGCGCACGTAAAAAATCCCTTGGCAATTGGAAATCGAAAAAGAGTAGCCTAACGGCGCTGCCCGGGCAAAATTTCGAGTTAAAAATCTACCCAAAGTATTTTCAGGATCCTCGCCGGTTCTACGGAGTTCGTGCACTAAGCTGAGTTTCTCCAGACTCAGATTTGAGATTAGGAGGAGAACGGAGCTACTTATGGATTGCACCCGCGTGCCGTGATGTTGATCCATCGACTAAACTAAACTAAACAAAACTTGTATATTTAACAGAATTTAATTAAGTGTCGTTGCATTGTTCGTCGAACAAGCTTTCTCTTTATGACAATTATCTTTTGATTACAATTATTAGATTATTATAGAGACGGACATATAATCAGATTACTACTGGTACTATTAGTGTTGGAACTCTTCGCTGGCTTCTGAGGATGGGGACGGAGCGCTTATGGGAATGCCCCGAATGCTGTGATGTCGGTTCCTAAATCAATCAATCAATCAATCAATAGATTGATTAAATATGTGACAGGGAAACATAAATTTATGAAACTCCATTAAGATCACTGTTCGCATTTTAAAACATTTCACCTTGCTATTAGACCAGATAAACAAACATGTGCCGTCTCCGTGGCAAAGGCGTTACGGACGTGGTTCGTAATTTCGCTTACCTGCGTTCGAAACACAACTGCGGCCATTTTGGCAGCAGACCGTGTCGCGCTGGGTTTTAACGTGATGGTATGGGAACCGGTCGTTCAGGCAGCAATGGCAAACTACTGAACGTAAACTTGCCAAGGCATCAACAACAGCAGTGCTGGTGTTGACAGCGATGGTCTGTAAATAGGATAAGTAAAAAAAAAAAACATGTAGATGTAGCATGTGAACTAATTTCAGAGACATTGATGGGCACTTACGGACGTAGATGACAACATATAGATTGCTAGACATTGTGCGTGATCCAGGTGGAGGAGGTGCAATGAAATATAAGAGGACGTGAGGACACGGGTGTGCTTATAAACTCGGTCCTTTCCTGAGGACACAGGGAAGACATATGTACCTAGATGTTCTACAACAGTGTTAGGAAGCACTTAAAGTTAATTGCATATCCTTTACAGGACTTCGCAGTCAACACAAATCATTTTTTTTTGCTGTTATGATATCTTGGCAAGTTCAGTAGTTTGCCTTTGCTTTCTGAACGACCGGCACGCATACCACCTCGTAAAAATAAAAAAATACAACGCAAGGCGGTTTGCTGCCAAATTGCCGACAGTTGTGTTTCGAACGCGGGTATGCGGGATTACGAACTGCGTTGGTAACCCCTTTGCCACTGAACCGGCGTTATGGAGTATTAATCTTACAACAGCAAACAAGTAGGAAGATATGACTGAGTTTAAAAAAATATATATACGGAAAAACACCAGGCAGGAGAGACAGACGAAGACAGACCAGGCAGCGGCAAAGTATCAACGGCAGGGAAGTGCCCGTTTATGGGTTCCATGTATCGAGATTCCAATGGGCTCTTTTATCCCTTCCATCTATCTTTTGCATGGTGAGCCTCTTCTTCTGGTTTCATTTGGTCATCGTTTTTTTTTCACCATAGTGTGCTAAAACATGGAACATTTCTGGTAAAGAAAGCAAGTGAGAATATTCTGAAGTCATTCAAAGTTTTTCGTGTAATCTACGCCGTGTGGCGTTGGTGATCATGTCTGTCCACAGCATTCTGACTCTTGTGCTGCCAATGATTATGATATCGACTTTCCTCCATTCCATAATGACAAAATGTCCAGCATAATCTCTCTTGGCCTTCCCCTGCCTCTCTTCCCCTCCAAACTTCCAGTTTTCATGACATACTCCAGCTTTCCTCTTCTCATTACATGCTCAAAGAATGCGGACAGTCTTCCTCTGATGCCAGTAACCAGTTCTCTTTGCAAGATATCTTCATTGCACTTTCTATCTATCAACGGCCTTCTCATCCTTTTTCTCTAGTACCACATCTCTCAAGCCTCCACATAATTCCTCACTTGTTTGCCAATTGTCCATGATCTGCCTCCGTATATCATAAATGGCTCAATCTAGCTCTTAACTGCTCGTTTCCCAACCTTGATTGACAAAGATAAATTGCAGAGAATATTCTCCTTCTTGTGAAACGCTGCCTGTGCGTGAAGTATTCTACATTCATTCGTACTTAGAACATCGAAATGACCAGTGATATTTATACAGTAGCTTTAACGATAGTAATAGTTGGGAGAATAGCAAACTGAAAGTAAAATTGTCTAGAAAATCGCAAATTGAAAACACATACTGGACTTGATTGCGATGTCCAAAACAGATATACAAATAACCATCTTCATAACTATCTTTACAACATGGCTTTGAATGGCTAACAATTTGACCGGTTAGATATAGGTTGTGGCTCTAGGTGACGAAGCGTTAACTGCAATGGTGTGTTCATACATAATGCGGGTAGACTACAGAACAATGGTGTCTTCATACATAATGCGGGTAGACTACAGAACAATGGTGTGTTCATACATAATGTGTATAGACTACACAGCAATTGTGTGTTCATATATAATGTGGGTAGACTACAGAACAATGGTGTGTTCATACATAATGTGTGTAGACTACAGAACAATGGTGTGTTCATACATAATGTGTGTAGATTACAGAACAATTGTGTGTGTTCATACATAATGTGTGTAGACTACATAACAATGGTGTGTTCATATATAATGTGTGTAGATTACAGAACAATGGTGTGTTCATACATAATGTGTGTAGATTACAGAACAATTGTGTGTTCATACATAATGTGTGTAGATTACAGAACAATAGCGTGTTCATACATAATGGGTGTAGACTACAGAACAATGGCGTGTTCATACATAATGTGTGTAGACTACACAACAATTGTGTGTGTTCATCCATAATGTGTGTAGACTACAGAACAATGGTGTGTTCATACATAATGTGTGTAGACTACAGAACAATGGTGTGTTCGTACATAATGTGTGTAGACTACACAACAATTGTGTGTGTTCATCCATAATGTGTGTAGACTACACAACACTTGTGTGTGTTCATACATAATGTGTGTAGACTACAGAACAATGGTGTGTTCATACATAATGCGGGTAGATTACAGAACAATGGTGTGTTCATACATAATGCGGGTAGATTACAGAACAATGGTGTGTTCATACATAATGTGTGTAGATTACAGAACAATGGTGTGTTCATACATAATGTGTGTAGATTACAGAACAACTGTGTGTTCATACATAATGTGTGTAGATTACAGAACAATTGTGTGTTCATACATAATGCGGGTAGATTACAGAACAATGGTGTGTTCATGCATAATGTGTGTAGATTACAGAACAATGGTGTGTTCATACATAATGTGTGTAGACTACAGAACAATGGTGTGTTCATACATAATGTGTGTAGATTACAGAACAATGGTGTGTTCATACATAATGTGTGTAGATTACAGAACAATGGTGTGTTCATACATAATGTGTGTAGATTACAGAACAATGGTGTGTTCATACATAATGTGTGTAGATTACAGAACAATGGTGTGTTCATACATAATGTGTGTAGATTACAGAACAATGGTGTGTTCATACATAATGTGTGTAGACTACAGAACAATGGTGTGTTCATACATAATGTGTGTAGATTACAGAACAATGGTGTGTTCATACATAATGTGTGTAGACTACACAGCAATTGTGTGTTCATACATAATGTGTGTAGATTACAGAACAATTGTGTGTTCATACATAATGTGTGTAGATTACAGAACAATGGTGTGTTCATACATAATGTGTGTAGACTACACAACAATTGTGTGTTCATATATAATGTGTGTAGATTACAGAACAATGGTGTGTTCATACATAATGTGTGTAGATTACAGAACAATTGTGTGTTCATACATAATGCGGGTAGATTACAGAACAATTGTGTGTTCATACATAATGTGTGTAGATTACAGAACAATTGTGTGTTCATACATAATGCGGGTAGATTACAGAACAATTGTGTGTTCATACATAATGTGTGTAGATTACAGAACAATTGTGTGTTCATACATAATGCGGGTAGATTACAGAACAATGGTGTGTTCATACATAATGTGTGTAGACTACACAACAATTGTGTGTTCATATATAATGTGTGTAGATTACAGAACAATGGTGTGTTCATACATAATGCGGGTAGACTACAGAACAATTGTGTGTTCATACATAATGTGTGTAGATTACAGAACAATGGTGTGTTCATACATAATGTGTGTAGACTACAGAACAATGGTGTGTTCATACATAATGTGTGTAGATTACAGAACAATGGTGTGTTCATACATAATGTGTGTAGATTACAGAACAATTGTGTGTTCATACATAATGTGTGTAGATTACAGAACAATGGTGTGTTCATACATAATGTGTGTATATTACAGAACAATGGTGTGTTCATACGTAATGTGTGTAGACTACAGAACAATGGTGTGTTCATACATAATGTGTGTAGTCTACAGAACAATGGTGTGTTCATACATAATGTGTGTAGACTACAGAACAATGGTGTGTTCATACATAATGTGTGTAGATTACAGAACAATGGTGTGTTCATACATAATGTGTGTAGACTGCAGAACAATGGTGTGTTCATACATAATGTGTGTAGCTTACAGAACAATGGTGTGTTCATACATAATGTGTGTAGACTACAGAACAATCGTGTGTTCATACATAATGCGGGTAGATTACAAAACAATGGTGTGTTCATACATAATGCGGGTAGACTACAGAACAATGGTGTGTTCATACATAATGTGTGTAGACTACAGAACAATGGTGTGATCATACATAATGCGGTTAGATTACAGAACAATGGTGTGTTCATAGATAATGCGGGTAGACTACAGAACAATGGTGTGTTCATACATAATGTGTGTAGATTACAGAACAATTGTGTGTTCATACATAATGTGTGTAGATTACAGAACAATTGTGTGTTCATACATAATGTGTGTAGATTACAGAACAATTGTGTGTTCATACATAATGCGGGTGGATTACAGAACAATTGTGTTCATACATAATGTGTGTAGACTACAGAACAATGGTGTGTTCATACATAATGCGGATAGATTACAGAACAATGGTGTGTTCATACATAATGCGGGTAGACTTCAGAACAATAGTGTGTTCATACATAATGCGGGTAGACTACAGAACGATTGTGTGTTCATACATAATGCGGGTAGACTACAGAACGATTGTGTGTTCATACATAATGTGTGTAGACTACAGAACAATGGCGTGTTCGTACAAAGCACGGGTAGACATAACAATGGTGTGTTCATACATAATGCGTGAAGACAATAGAACAATGGTTTGTCATACATAATTCGGCTAGGCAGAACAATGGTGTGTTCACACATAATGCGGGTAGACTACAGAACAATGGTGTGTTCGTGCATAGCACGGGTAGATATAACAGTGGTGTGTTCGTACAAAGAACGGGTAGATATAACAATGGTGTGTTCGTGCATAGTGCATGTAGGCTACAGAACCCCGCAAATGAACTCTACATTTAATTATTAAATGTTAACTGTATATTTTGTAAAGGACGTCGCAATCAACTCCAGCATTTGTCGCTGTTTATGAGTTTTCTAAACACACGTAAGTTCAGTGGTTTGCCATTGCACAGTTCTTATCATTGTTTAAAATCAACGCAAAGTATTCTGCAGCCAAATCACCTACAGCTGATCTCTAACCGGAAGTGTGGAATAGTGACATCCAAGGACAGATGAGAAACAAATAGAAATAAGTAAACAGTCCAAAGATACAGATACACCAATGACAAGTGTAGCCCTTGGAGTGTGGTTGTTAGGTTGTCACATATTCTAAGTCATGGTTTAATTATGTGAGGTGACTACTTCACTTCCTCGCGTCTTTTATTTCCCACGATATGTCCAGATAACTAACCGAGGCTCATGTAATTGTTTGAGGGTCGTCAACGAAGTCTCGTAACCGTGATCTAACAAATGCGAATTTAACCAGAGTCGATTTGGGACCAGATTAGTTAGCGTTATTTTCACAATGGTATGAGATGGAAAATAGAAGCAATACAGCAAACAAACTCAATGGACAAATGGCATCAATACTATAGAAAATATATGTATCAATAGTTACTAAGAAAGCACGTTACAACACAATCTTCCTACCAACTCTATGCTACCAATGGCAAACCTGGACAATGACAGACAAAGAGAAAAGAAACATCCCAACACCAGAAATGTGATTCTTGAGAAGAATACTCGATTTATAAAGAAGAGATAAGATCGGAAATGAAGAAATCAGGACTTAAGTGGAAGTTATAGCAGCGCTGGATATTATTAGAAGGCAGCAAGTCAAATGGTTTGGCCATGCAACTAGGTTATCAACTAACAGTATACCACAACAAGCAATGATCTACAGACCAGATGGAAGCAGAGGAAGAGGCGCAAACGATGGACGGAGTAATTAGCATGGGAATATCGATACATGAAACCCATAAGCGGGCATTCTTCCGCTGTTTATACTTCACCTCGACACCGCAAGGTACTAGAGGAACCAGACGAGATAAGCGTCGGCCTTTCAGAAAATATTGACAAACTAAAGTTAGTTGTTTGTCTTTCACCGGACATCGTAATCAAGTCCAGCATTTGTAGCTGTTTGTCACTCTCTGGACAATTTTACGTTCAGTAGTTTGCCATTGCTTTCTGAACGACCAACGCTCATAGCATTGTTAAAAATCAACGCAAGGCGCTTTGATTCCAAATCGCCTACAGCTGATTTCGAACCGGATATGCGGGAACATACCTGTATGCAATATTAGAGGAGTAAATGGCCTAGGAATCAACATACAGCTGAAAGATGCTGGTGTTGACCGCAATATCCTGAAACAGGATGGAAACGCGGGGGGGGGGGGGGGGGGGGGGGAATGGCCAAGTACGAGAGAGCGTCAAACGAAAACCTTAAATGTTTTCGTATGTGAATATATTCTGGAGAAGAAAAAAATGGTAACTGGAATAAATGTATCATTTTTCAATGTAGTCACCACTGCGTTCAATGCAAGTCTTCCAGCGCCGATAAAGTACTTGGATTCCCGCAGAAAAGATTTAGTTGGGTTCACCTACTCGATGTGCCTGACTCGGTCGTACACAGTCTGTCACAAAAGTAACGCGTTTTGAAACTTCCTACTTCCCTCATACACATGCTGGACTGACAGGCATGCATCACCATACTGCATCTTCATTCCCCGATGAATTCCTATAGGTTTCACCCCTTCACTGATTAAAAAAATTGATAAAAGAACGTTGCTCCTCTTTGGTGCATATCAAAAGTGGGACTGCCATCTTTAAACTGTCCTTATGATGTCACCGTGCTCTTCTGCGCCGTGATATCACGTACTTAACACTCTTGACATCCTTAACAAGAATATTGACAGATTACCAGACAATGGCATGGTTATTGTAATTTCTATCACAACAATATTGACAGATTACCAGACAATGGCGTGGTTATTGTCATTTCTATCACAACAATATTGACAGATTACCAGACAATGGCATGGTTATTGTCATTTCTATCACAACAATATTGACAGATGACCAGACAATGGCATGGTTATTGTCATTTCTATCACAACAATATTGACAGATTACCAGACAATGGCATGGTTATTGTCATTTCTATCACAACAATATTGACAGATGACCAGACAATGGCATGGTTATTGTCATTTCTATCACAACAATATTGACAGATGACCAGACAATGGCATGGTTATTGTCATTTCTATCACAACAATATTGACAGATTACCAGACAATGGCATGGTTATTGTCATTTCTATCACAACAATATTGACAGATGACCAGACAATGGCATGGTTATTGTCATTTCTATCACAACAATATTGACAGATGACCAGACAATGGCATGGTTATTGTCATTTCTATCACACCTATACGGTTTTGATTTGAAGCCCCGTCGTAGATAAGATCAAGCAAATAGAGGCCCCTGTTCACGCACAAGAGGTATTGGGTATGTGCAGTTGGCACCAGACTGTTGAAGGCCAACCGGCTCTCGATGGCTGATATGGTCAATATCACTCAGGTCGTCTTTGCTTTCTAGAAAATTTCCTGGTACCAATTTTAGGCTGGAAACCCAGGTCAGGTGTATGAAACTCCCTCCATCGAGGCGGATTCAAACACGCGACAGTCGGACCAGGAGGCAAGGGAGCTAACCACTGCACTGCCGGGACCGCAACACAAGATGCAACTCTAGCAGAAAATTGTCTTTCACATCATGGACGTTTGTTGTCCTGATACACTTCTTCTTCTTCTTTCGTTCGCTTAAAATGTGTCTATATCTGCAAATGTTGTCTCTTGTATTAACTCCGCTGCCTTGTTTAGTTCACTTTGTAGTCCATAGAGTTCATCTTTTACTGTTATTTCTGAAGACCCAGAGGTCTACCTAGACACGTCGTATTTTGGGAAGTCTTGGGGTAGATGATCTGCTGCCTGCGGCACCAATCCACATGGCTGATTCACCAGTCTTGAGTTTTGTGTACATGTGGTTGCGTTATCTATTCTCCTGTTCTGGGACCTAGAATAATCATTTGGTCTGTTCTGTCTATGAGGTGGTTATCGTCTTGAGTTGGCGTTTGTGGCTTTCTGGTTGATTTGATGATTCTTTTCATTTGGTGGTACGTAACAGGCATATCTTAGTGTGCTTTTATTGCTTCTTCTTTGGCCAGTTGATCAGCTCTCTCGTTTCCGGGCACTCCACATTGAGATGGCATCCACTGTATGGTGACCTTAGCTTGCTGCCTAGTTTAAAAAGTCCGTAGTCCGTAGTACCGGCAATTTCCCAGACAGGAGTACTCAAGAACTGATTTTTAATCTGTCGGTAACACTACAGGTTGTGTACCATGGCTGGTGTTTAGTAATTTCTCCATTGCTATCTTAATTGCCCGGGTTTCAGCATCATAGTTATGGCAGTACTTTCCTCTTGGTACTTTGGCCGTGTCCCTAGTATTATTTGGGTATTCTACGTACACTTCCGCTTCTCCATTTGGAACAGCATTTTGTGCTGACCCACCATGTGTGTAGGCTCGGACCCATAGGTCCTGTGAGTATTCGTAATCTAGGAAACAGAATGGTTGTTCTGCGTTTTACACTGTTCAGTTCTTCCTTGTAGAATATTCCTTTCAATTGTGTCTAGACTTTAGTTGTAGCCTATGTTCCTTTCTCCGTGAAGTTTGTTCTGGAATAGTTTTCATAGGGATAACCACTTCTTGAAGATCTGTGGTTTGTCTGCAGAGTCGTTTGGCCTGGTGGATAAAACTGCTTCTTATCAACCGCCCTATAGCTAAGTTTTCACATTTTCTTCACAGGGTGGCCTGGTATACCGAGGAACTTATTTGCTTGTATTAGCGTTTTCATATCTGCGCTCTCTCAGTTCTTGTGTCCTCCTCATCTTCTCCATCTCCACTAACTTCCCTCAAAATGTGCAGATTGCGCATTTTAGCCGTCCAATTAATTTTCAGCATTCTTCTATAAAAAATACATCCCCAGAGCTTCTATGGATTTTTTAGCCTGTTTACTAATTGTCCACTCTACTTAGCCTTTGTTGACCAAGAAAAGGCATTCGATAGAGTATATAGAAACAAGCTGTGGGAAATCCTTGAACAATATGGAGTGAGTACACATCTAACAAACCTATGTAGAAGTTTATACAACAATAGTGAGAGCAACTGGAGGACACTCAGAACCCTTCACCATAAGATCTGGAGTACAACAAGGTATGTGTCCTGTCCCCTCTCTTGTTCATAACATATATAGACAACATATGTAAAGAAACCCGCCAAGCAGAGACAGCAAGAATACCGCATGACGAGAACACAGAAGAAGAACCATCTGCAAATCTAACCATTAGAGAACTCTTGTTTGCGGACGACCAAGCACTAATAGCAAAATCAGAAGATGAATTACAAGACCACACGAATAGTCTAAACGAAATGTGTAGGGACATAACATGAAAATTAGCACACGCAAGAAACATAATATTCATTTTATTGTTTGCAAGGGACATAACTCGCAAAGTTTTTCTAAAGAAAAACAATTAAAAAACAATTAGTTACATTAATTGTTAAATGTTTAATATGATGACACCATCTATTCACAGTTAACACAATAATTTGACATCCTAAAGTTTGAAATACTTTTACTGCTAAAAATGAATAAAATGTACTTGTTACTGCAATATATACAATGTTTCAACACTGCAAGCTCCGTGCACGATGTTAACGACTGTCTCCAATAGATGACCTGACATTGTTGCTCTGGTTTCTCTTCACAACGTATAAACATTGCTCTAATTAACTCTCTTCACAGCCTACTATTACAGATGGTACTGATATAACCCCTTTTGGTATGGTAATTGACATATTTTTCATATGTTGATGCTAATAACCTCTACTACAAAAAGAGGTACTTAATGATAATCCAAAGGAACTTTTTCTTGTGCGGTGTGTGCGGTTTATTTCAACTGGACGTGACCTGTGTTACTTGAGAACATGGACCAACCAGTCTACAACTTTACATCCAGCGCAGTACACGGTAAGATACACAGCTCAGGTACCCTCGTGCTGTCTGTAACAGGGCCGGAGCGGCAGTAAAATGCACCCCGACTCTAATCGTCAGCTCTTTGCTGGGCCCAGCTGCAATGATCTACAAGCATCTACAAGCAATGATCTACAGACCAGATGGAAGCAGAGGAAGAGGCGTAAACGATGGACGGAGTGAATAGCATGGGATTATCGATACATGAAACCCATAAGAGGGCTATTCTTCCGCTGTTTATACTTCACCTCGACACCGCATTTACTAGAGGAACCAGACGAGATAAGCGTCGGCCTTTCAGAAAATATTGACAAACTACAGTTAGTTGTTTGTCTTTCACCGGACATCGTAATCAAGTCCAGAATTTTTAGCTGTTCGTCACTTTCTGGACAATTTTACGTTCAGTAGTTTGCCATTGCTTTCTGAACGACCAACGCTCATAGCATTGTTAAAAATCAACGCAAGGCGCTTTGATTCCAAATCGCCTGCAGCTGATTTCGAACCGGATATGTGGGATTGTGAAACTCCCCCCCCCCCTCCCCCTAGAATAGAATCGCTGAGGATTGAACCCGTAACTCCAACTTTCGCAGGTAAGCGTACGATCGACTTCACCACCACTGCTATTACCTGGGTAAAGGTGTACGCAATCTTAAATATTAATTTCTGTAGCCGGAATATTTCTACACAATCTGAAATGTTACTTTATGTAGCAGGAATGTGTCTACACAATCTTAAGTGCCATTTTATGTAGCAGGAATGTTTCTACACAATCTGAAATGTTACTTTCTGTTGCAGGAATTTTTCTACACAATCTGAAATATAACTTTCTGTAGCAGGAAATCTTTCTTCACAACCTTAAATGTTACTTTCTGTAGCAGGGATATTTCTACACAATCTGAAATGTTAATTTCTGCAGCAGGAATATTTCTACACAATCTGAAATGTTCCTTTCTGTAGCAGGAATGTTTCTACACAATCCTAAATGTTACTTTCTGTGGCAGGAATGTTTCAGCACAACCTTAGATGTTACTTTCTGTAGCCCGAATGTTTTATCTAAGTTATGTTAATGGTGCAGTAGCAGTGTCCTGAATTGGGTCTGTGATGTTTGCGTTCGTTCGCTCGTTTTGAACTCAACCATAGTCCATATACTAATTACTTGCATGTGGATTAGCTTTCAATATTACCTGTGCCCCTCGTCTTCCGGAGAACCCACTCCGACTTTAAGGTACTTGTAATTTACGTCCCCAAGTCAAGGGGGAGAAGTCACCATTTTAGTCCAACTGACCGATGTAGGGATTAAACCCGCTACCTCGGCATCAGCACATCGGAAGTTTAAGAGCAAGCGCTCCTATCCATTCGGCCCCGCTGTTATCCCGGGTATGATGTGATACTACATCACATTCTGTCGACGTGAGGGCAATGGGAATAGGTGGCCACACTTTCCTTCACTTTGGCAACCGACTACCCCAGGCGTCGAAACCACGTCCGGTCGTGCTTATGGCGATTCCAGTGCAGTTCGCTATCGGCTTCGCTAGCACCCCCACCTGTTGCTTTATCTATTAAAGTATGGTAGCCGGTCTCCCTGGCCTAGTAGGTAACGCCTTTCTCCGTAATCCCATATATTCTCGTGAGTAACGTAACCTGCGCGAGAATCGGTAGCGGTTCTCTCCGCGTTGGTAACTTTCGGGGTATGTAAGCCGGTGGCTCAGAAAGCAATGGCAAACGACTGAGCGTAATCTTGCCTAGTACATCAACAGTAGCTGAAAAATGTTGATGTTGACAGCAACGTCCTGTAAGGGATATGCCCCCCCCCCAAAAAAAAATAACTGTTGTATAAAATAATCGGGTGCCTATTGTCACGTGACAGTTCTAACTATACAAGTTACATGTAAGCCAGCTTGAGTTCAGCAAATAGTTTCCCTTGAGTTGGTCACTCTTTTGTGCAGTTGTGTCCCTTAACATAAATCTAAATTTATATTCGGGTATTTGACTATGGGTAGCTCCGTGGCGAAGGTGCTTCGAACGCAGTTCTCATTGCTGTATACACGCGTTTGAAACGCAGCTACGGGCACTTTGGCAGCAGACCGATTTGCGTTGGTTTTTTTTTTTTTTTTTTTAAACGATATGTGCCGGTCGTTCAGAGAGCAATGGCAAACTACTGAACGTAAACTTGCCAACAGATCACAACAGCAAAAAATGCTTTGACTGCAATGTCCCGTAAGGAATATGCAACGAACTTTTATTTTAAATATTGAACTTTTATTTGACTACATGGAGTCAGCGTGGGCGCGGGTCTAAACGCTCCTGTAATTAAACTTCCGGTGCGTCGACGTCAAGGTAGTTATTTCACTACAACGGTCAGTTGAACTCCGATGTTGACTTCTTGTTGAAAAAGCAATGGCAAGTCTACAGGACGTTGCAGTCAATATCAACATTTTCAGCTGCTGTTGGTGTTCTAGGCAAGATTACGCTCAGTAGTTTGCCGTTGCTTTCTAAGCGACCGGCCCACGTACCCTGTAAGTTACCAACGCGGCGAGAACCGCTACCGATTCTCGCGCAGGTTACGTTACTCACGAGAATATACGGGATTACGGAGAAAGACGTTACTTCCTAGGCCAGGGAGACCGGCTTAGAATGGCAAGCTACTGAACGTCAAATTGCTTAATAAATCAACTTATGGTTGGGGGTTTATGCAACGTCCTGTAGAGGACACGTTACATGTACACATGTCTGACTACGAGTTGACACTGTGGCTTACTGGCAGTGAACGTGGATTACATATCCCAGAAATACCGAGTCGAAGGTTGCAAACAGACCGCCTTGCGTTGATTTCTATGGTATGAACGGCGCTAGTTCAGAAGGCAATATTAGCCTACTGAACGTAAAAAAATGCCCAATAAATCACAAAAATTGAGAATATGCTGGGAGTAACTGCGACGTTCTGTAAAGGCCGTGCGATTAACTTTATTTGACTACGAATTTTTGAAATTAATAAATTGGCATGATATTTGTGAATACAAATTACCATCGCAAACTTGTAAAAACTAAGATTTCATTCTGAAAAATCAACTATCATTTTGGCGCAAATGCGACTCGAAAAGGTTAATAATAATAATAATAATCCGACCAGGTTAACATATAATGGGCTAGAATCACATAACGAGATTCCTGTACTATACGTATTTTATGTAGATAATGTATAAAGCAAACTTTACCAACATTAAAGAAACATTAGCCTTGGCAGAACATACCTGTATGAAATAGCTACCAAACGTGGTCGGATCACCCAAAAACGTGTTCGAAAGAAGCGGCGTCTTTTTAAGCAAAGCGCTGTCTGTCCGCCGAGCTACGCAACTGGTGAATCCAACCAATGCACTCAAATAAAACTGCCGCGATCATCCACTGTGGTTATTTGTTCAAGCACCGCTTCGGGGACGGATATAGCATGAATTCAGTAATGATGACCATTGAAAACACCTATAAAGTTGGCGGGACATGATGACGTCTTTTAACACCCCCGGAAGTGGTGGAGGAAGGTCGTTGGAGATGAAGAATCAGAATTTTGGAGTTCTTCCGCGTGTTCATGTATCATTTAGTAATGGAGTCGGTAAAATGAAATAGTTAATGAAACTACATAAGGAATATTTTACTTGGACGTGCCCAGCTAATGAAAGTATGGAGAAGGGAGAAATCACGTGTTTATGACATCTAATGGCAGCATATGAAGGTGGAGGGATTTCATATGTTTGGGAGGGGTAATAGTAGCGTAGAAGAATAATGTCATGTATTTATATGTCACAATAATAGATAAAATATCACGTGTGTATAATACCTAAGTGCAGCTTGGGTAAAATATCACGTGTACGTAAAATCAAATATCAGTATTGAGTGGATAATAGCATGTATTTATAATAAATAATAACGATAATAAGCGGTGGAGTATACCACGTGTTTATAACAACAAATAGCAGTAAACGGAGATTCTAAGATACGTATTTTTAAATAATTAATAGCGATATAAGAGGTAATACAACGTGTTCATAACAACTAATAATAACAAAGGTAGAATATAAGCCACGTTTTTAACAATTAATGGCGATATAAGGGGAAATTTTACGTGGTTATTACAACTAATGGCATATAGGAGGGAAACATCACAGGCTGGGCCATGATCAACAGGTTGGCCTGTTAAGAAAGTTGAGGACAACTGCTAGCGCCGTGATAGAATAGCATAAATATTTTGTCAGTGCTAGCTTACTCTTCAAGCCTGGACAATGAACAAGCAATTAGAAAGTCGAAAAGAGGCCCCGGAGATGTGGATATAAGAAGAATATATCGTATTTCATGGAAGCAAAAACAATCAAATAAAGAGGTTTTAGAAAATTGGGAATGAAGAAAGAGAGTTGTTGAAAGAGATAAAGAGGCCAGTGAAATATTTCGGCCACATAAAGAGACATAACACGCTTTTAAAAACTCTCATCATCCAGTGCTCTGCCAGCTGGCGAAGGCGATCATGCTTCTCCAGAAATTCCGATCTCCGACGGGCAAGGATCAATTTGTGTGTTGACTCCCTTCCTGCCATGACACAAAAATGTCAAGGAATCTTCTCGCGCTGTCTTCATCCAACTATCTATCCGCAAATCTTTCCGGTTGTCACAACATGTTCCAGATTTTGTCTCCTCATAGCGTGGCCAAAAACAATGATAAAAACCATACTGGAGGGTAAGGTTGAATGCAAGCGAACGAACGAAAGAACGAAAATCTTTACTTTCAAATGGTTAAGAATTGGACACGCAGGCCCGTCTGACATTCTGCCCTTCTTATCTATTTCCTCTCATACATTTTTTCACTCAACATCACTTATGAAGAAAATTTTTAACAACAAAAGAACAATAAGCATTAAAACGCATGAAAAATAATCAATAACAAATGACTCACTGAGGCAATGTTTAACATGGGCATTATAAATACCTAAGGAAGGTGTAACGTGCCATACATATGGGAATGTTTTTTGGCTAGTTGTAGTTTGAGATACTTTACCATTATAATTGTCTTTTTTTGTTTTTGTTTATGGGGGAATGTAGTCTGTACTGAGGTAGTGTTCAAACAGGTTGCGAATGTATGTATAATGATTGGTGGTGTCTTTGATTTCTTGTGGAATATTGTTCCACAACTGAACGGTAGAGTATGCTAAGCTTGTTTTATATAAGTCTGTCCTAGGTTTAGCGTAGACCCCGAGGCAGACCAAGAAGACGGTGGTGAGATAATATATATACAGACCTACAAGCACATGGAGTCAACGACTGGCAAGAAAATGTCAACCAGAGAGACGAATGGAGACGGATTGTATCTGCAGCAAAGAATCTCAATGGCTCGGAATGCTGAAGAAGAAGAAGATCATAGATTTAGGGACATGAAGTCGTTCGCTATGTCTTGCGTTATTGTCTAAGTGAGCAAGAGATAGACAAGTTGAAAGATAACATTAAGCGATGGACGAACAGCAGTCTGACAAACTTTACAATCAATACCGAGAGAAAGGTAGAGTTGGAGACCCATTGCAGCCAATCTTCATTGTGGAGGCACCTGATTGATTGACTTGGTCTTGAAGCAGCGCACCTTGAGTTCATTTGTTTCTAAATTGGAAGACAGGAGAGACTGGGCCTGGGTAATTTCCTAACAACGTCGAAAGTGAGCCTTCCACGTTCAGATTCGTGAACACAGAATGGTTGACACCAATTCAGAAGGCGATATATAAGAGCCATTATCCACTTTGGACAACAACCACCTTCAAATTAATATCCTATTTGTGGCAGACTCGGAGACGGGATTATTAATCTAAGCCAGGGATAGACCAGGATATAACTTCTCTTCTGAGGTTGAACGGGGTAGGAGTAATGATATAATCTAATCGAACCATATATACCGCGGACACTCAGATGGGTACACGTCTCTACCACAAAGGCACTTTATTACGAAAGTTCTTGAAGAAACGCAGAGTTTGATAGGCTTCGGTTTGATATATATATATATATATATATATATATATATATATATATATATATATATATATATATATATATATATATATATTGTCCTGGAGATTGACTTATTGCTGCATTGTGTTTGTTCTGTGGTGCCACGACCTCATTACCATCATCTGGTCACACCTTGGAGCCGTGGTGGCAGAGCCGCTAGACTCCCGTCTGCCGTAACGGTGGTCTTGCGTTCGATTCACATCAGGGCTGTTTCACATTTTTACAATTGGCCTGGGCTCTCAGGTCCGTGGACCCAGTCTGAAACAAATTCAGCAGAGGATTGAACAGGATGTCGCTCGAATGGCTGCCATAAAAGCTGACACTGACAAAAATCTGATGGAGATGCAAGCGGAAAGAATAAAGACACAAATAGCGCTAAAACAAATTCAAGAAGAAAGAATTCAGATGCAGCTGCTGAAAAGAGAAGAGGAATCATCAGAAGAGGGAACGGCGAGTGAACTGGATGAGGACGGCGACTCAGATCAAGAACAAATCAAGCCGGCAATGGCAAGTCGCCCCTTAGCAAGACCGAGCTATCGAGAAGACACACCAAACCAAAGACGAACAAGAAGAGTCGCCGAAGTTTCAAGACGTGTAGGGAAGAGAATCAACAGACGGAACGACGAAGGCTAAAGCTCCCTGTAGGCAAAAGCACCATACGACGGGGTGGGTACACAATGACTCCAGGCCTCAACAAGTGCGCGACTCTGGCCAGACATGTAATGCCCTATCAAGACAGGAATGAACGTAATTAACCATCCAGAAGTCAGGAAGCTGACAACAAGCAACCAGATCTGCGAAAGTCTCAAAACAAGATACGCAATAAAGGCCCCAACTACAACAAGTTTTCAAAACAGTTGAAAGGGACCATTGTACTGGGGACGGAATCGGAATCGGAAGCAGGACATGAAGAAGACGACAGAATTAGAAAGTAAGGTAGAAGATTACCTCAGCCTGATATAGTCACAACCTATGACGAGGGCAAGAGGTTTATAAAGAGTAATCATAAACCAAGTGGGAAGTAGAGCAACAAAGACACTTAAATGTTGATGAATATTACCAACGCAACCGAAAACAGCGAGTAACGTTATCCAAACTCCGCACACGACACCACATGTGTATGTTAGGGTCAACGAACGGTTGTCACAACTCCCCGACACACCGAGCCGATGGTTCGAGATCAGCTGATGGCCGTTTGAAAGCCATGGTATGGGGCGTTGGTCGATTAGACAGCAGTAGCAAACTACAGAACGTAAACAATGCCTAGTAGAACACAGACACGGAGGTCAGTATGATCGAATGGATAAGAGCGCTCGTTTTTAAACATCCGGTGTGCTGATGCCGAGGTAGCGGGTTCAACCTCTAGACCGGACAGTTGAACTAAAATGTTGACCTATCGTCCTTGACTTGGGTACGTAAATTACAAGTAACTCTTACCATCGGAGTAGGTTCGCCTGATGGCGAGGGATGCTGGTAATCCATCCATCCATCATGTGCCATGCTGGTAAGCGTGGGGGTCATGTTTTGCCATCTCACTCGATCACCAGAGTCGTGGATCAGCTCCGTGTTACTGTCTCGACCATGTCATGTGGCCAAGCCATCCAGGTATTTGCTTCTAGGTCTTCCTCTTGGTCTGTTCCCTTCGATCTTGCCAGTTGTCACCAAGTTCTCCAATCCATTTCTTCTCATAACATGCCCAAAAAATGTTGACTGTCTGCGTCTAATGTCTCTAATCAGTTTACGATCTTCATTTGTTTCTGGTAATAGGGAAAGCTAATCTACATGCACAATTCAGTCCAGTGCTTCTAAAAGTAGTGCGTATGGGCTACGCTTGAGTTTAAAGCGAGCGAGCGCAAACAAATAAAACAAATCTGGGGTTATTGAGATGCTCTATAAAGGACAAGCAACTAAATGTTTTAAAATATAAGTTAACTAAAGATAGATGATTAAAGTAACTGTAGCGTGGTAAAATGACACTATTTGTCACAGGAGTGTATATAATATGGAACGTAAAAAAAAACTATTTTTGCGTAGGCCCGCTCCATTTACCGAGGGAGTGCGTTGAGCGATTGCTACTCTTGGCCTGCGTGTGCGTGAATAGTCCGTCTGTGCGATAGAGCCGGTCTCCCTGGCGAAGGCGTTAACGACTTTCTCCGTAACCCCGCATATCCACATGAGGAACACAGCTGCGCGAGATTCGGCAGCGGATCGAGTCGCTTTGGTTACTGATGGGGTATGTGAGCTGGTCGCTCAGAATGGAATCGCAAACTATTGTGTCAAGAACATTAACAACAGCTGAAAAATGCTGGCGTTGATTCCAGCGTCCTTTTAGGGATATGCAACTTTAAATAAAAGGGGGACGATGAAGAAGAATGCAAAGAAAACCCTCATGAGACTAACAGCTAACCTAAAGCCAATAGTTTTGTCTCCTCATGACACCGATTTTGTCAGGAGACAGGACGTCATATGTTATCCAGGTGTCTAGAATGTGCCACTATCATTGAATGCCAAAACATGAGAGTACTGAAATGTTATGTAGAATCTGTTTTGCTGTATGGCAGCAAATCTTGGAACAGGAATATCAAACTAGGAACGGCTTAGAAGCAACGGAGTTGTGGTTTCTTAGACAAATGTTCCGAATACATTAGACTGCAAGAGTAACTAACACTGATTGCCTGAAATAGACTAATGAAACTAGAACATTATTTACAACTTTAAGAAAGAGACAAACAGCTTTCTTTCGTCATACAATGAGAATAGAGACACTTGAGATTATCGTGACAACCGGAAAGATCAATGGGGTAACAGACAGAGGCAGACCAACAGAAGTTATGTTGGATGAACTGTGACGGTGGCATGGCATATGATGATGGTAATGTCTAGACGATGTTCTACTAATGCATATAACTTTACGCTGACAATGCTATAACGAGAGTTCTTTGTCTGCACTGACTGTTCACCAAGTAAGCGAACGATTGTCCACACAGACCATCGTGCACTAACAGATGTCATGGTGCTGACATGTCCCATACACCACTGCAGGTTCCTCCAATATGACGTTTTAACAAACACATGAACGATGAGGAGTAAACACGTAATCTGGCATCTGATAAGAGAGATAGCTGGGAGGTCAACTATGTTTAGCTTGTACTTTTGGAAGTACATCAACTTCCCACCGAACGTCCCTGATTACTTTGTGTGAAAATAGCGACACCGCGTCTCCTGCTAATGGAATTACTTGTTAAATCCCACACCACAAGTTAGTGCCTTAGAGTGGAGTAGGCGATGATGAGGAGGGAAGACTGAGCAAAAGTCTCCTTAGTTTCTGGAGTGTATTCAGTTTATTATACGTGACTCTGACCGACATGGTTTACTCCGTGACAGCATCGATAGGTGATTGTCATACTGTGAATATCACACACGTGTGTACATGATAACAGTTGTGTGTATAAGATAGCAGTTGTGTGTTAAAGAACGCAGTTATGTACACGATAACAACTGTGTGAACATGATCGAGTGAATTGGCAAAACATGACCGCCCACGCTTACCGGCATGGCACATCATTGATGATGGATGGATGGAACATGATAACAGTTGTATGCACAAGATAGCAGTTGTGTATTAAAGAAAGCAGTTGGGTGTACACGATAACAGTTGTGTGTACATGATACCACCTGTGTGTTCAAGAAAGCAGTTGTGTGTACAAGATAATAGTTGTGTGTACAAGATACTAATTGGGTTACAAGATAGCAGTTGTGTGTTCAATAAAGCAATTGTGTGCACGAGATAGCAGTTGTGTGTTTAAGAAAGCGGTTGTGTGTAAAAGATAACAGTTGTGTGTACAAGATAACAATTGTGTGTTCAAGTTACCAATTGGGTGTACACGATAGCAGTTATGTGTACAATATAGCAGTTGTGTGTACAAGATAATAGTTATGTGTTCAAAGGGCGATGTAAAGATCAGAAGAATAGCTACCGGTGTTATCCGTTGGAAGTATGGCTTATACGGATGTCTGGAGGGAAAGACGAGAGACAAAGCTATCAGACATAACTCCTTGGTCAGTAACTGGCATCAACCAAGTCAACTATAAATTCTTGACATTTGCAGGCTCTTGACCAGGATTTAGACTCTCGAACAGCTAAAATATTAATTACTTGAAAGACTGGAGGCCATCATCGGGGGTTTTGAGTCCCAACGCAACTAAAATACCAACTGATGGGATCTAAGTTTCCTTGCTTTCGGATAAAGATGATGAAAACAAAGGGCTGATAACACTGGGCGATTGGGTTATTAGCAAATCCGTGAGAATTAACGAATCATGTGTTAAGTTTCGCATTAAATTGCCATTAGGCCAGTATTCATCGGAATTATGAATATTAGCTCTTTGGATATCAATAAAATAACCATGCATCTATCGGTCACCACTGTTGTGATATGGTTTCTATCTCTCCGAGCCCGATTCAGTCGGTACACTTACCCACTCTACCACGAATGTTACGCTAATAACTGTTGTGTGATGATTATTACTATACTTCACATTCAAATATTTATTTGTTTCCAATAAAAATTTCTTTGAATAAATTGCGTCAAGACAGACGGACCAAAGGAATGTTTATGTTCTGATTTGCACACTATCATAATCAGGAAACATTTTTACAATGTATCTGTTACATATGGTATGAATCTGAAATTTTGGAACAACATTGTATATCTTAATATAGTAAACCAACTTAGGTAGGATGCACTGATAACTTTAATACTTATTTAAACTCATTTTAGGAAAGATGCACTTATAGCTTTAACACTTATTTAATTTTAGGAAGGCACACTGTAGCATGATGGAACAGAATTCCCCATTCCCAGCCCGACACATTCATAAAAATACTTTAAGTCTGAACGGTGACCATCCCAGATAGAAGGGCTATTATTAGATCGAATGTTCCAGAACGAGTTAGGGGAGGCAGCGGTATGCGCTTGCTTTTTCATTGGCTAATAAGTAATGAGCCCACACTATTCACTGGGCCCCATTTGAATATCCAATTAGTTGAGCGAAGATTCCAACCGGAGCGGTAGCTATTGTGTGACGTGATGACAACAATGCCCTAAAGCTTCAATAATATATTGTTCTCTGGACAACAGAGAACAGGAGGATGGAGGAGAGGCTTCCATATATCATCTGGGACAACTAAACAGAAGTCCTAGATCCAGAAGTGACTCCCTATCAAAATGTGGGAATATCAAGAAGAGTTTTCTCTCAGCTCTCAACAGCTGAATGCACAAATGGGAGCATAACACAATCTGAAGCACTACAAATGTGGTGAACTGGACAGTGAACTTTGAGTCAATCAAATGTGATCTGAGAAATAAACAACAAGTCTATGGTGGTTAACCGCATTCAAGACGTCTGGTGAAATGACTGGGACAATGGATTGTTTAGCTAGGACTTATCTTAGTTAATCTCCAGCCTGGTGCTCACACAGTGTTTTCAGAATGAAGACTTGTAAAGTTACGTGAGATAGACTGAGGAGAAGGAAGAAGACTGGGGCATATTTGTATCTTAGATCTTCCTCTACAGGAAAAGTAGAACAACACCCTAAGTCTCAACTTCATAAACAGTCAACTCACCAGTGAAAGACAAGGCTGTAGCTTTTCTTCACACTGTGACAGTAGGGGATAATTAGTCAGACTTGGAAAATCATCATGGGGGGAAAACTGCAACCTGAGCTGTCCAACACCATCATAGGTGCTAAAAGGATTAAACAGACCAGTGGAGCAGAAGGTCCCTATGCTTGCCCCAGGTTATGGCTTATCTTGGTTTTCCCTCATTAACAGTGGAAGAAAAGATAAAAGTCAATGGTGTAGGATGATTAGATAGGAGAGGAGGAGGAGAGTTTAGTTATTAGTTGGTGGAGTAAAGGGGAGGTGGTGTATCTTGTTTCTCTACATGCATGTGTGGCATATTTTATGCATTTTCTATGCAATAATTGAAGTGTTGACATGACAGGAGATGAGACAATGGTCATCACTCGACTCACCACCAACTCAATAAATTGTGTATTTAATGAATCAGTGTTTTAAGTACATGTCTCAAGAGAATGTCTTGTACAGTTGCTGTCAAGTGTTGTCTCTGGTGACTGTCTTAAGTGCTGTGGTTGATTATACATATTGTGAAAAGTCTTGTATAGATGTTGTCAAGTATCTCTTATGATGTAAGTCTTGTACAATGGCTGGTGTACACAATTCCTTGTGAATGTATGTCCAACTTTTGTCAAGAACCTGTCATGTAGATGTCTTGTCCAACAGATGTAATGTACAGTTATTGTTGAGTTTGCCTACAAATAATTGAATCCTACAATCCCAAAGAAATGGGACAACCTGATATAGGTCATACTGACAAAATAAATAAGAAAAGATCTATGTGACGGACGAACAGCACACTGGCAACATTATGTTGAGTGAGAGGGATCCTCAGTTGTACAGGCCCTAATAGTTCAGATCTTCTCTGGCCTTGGGTGAACTATTTTACTTCTTTTTATAAATTTCTGTGTAGATACATAATAGTCTCACAGTGGGGGTTTGAGCCAAAGAAAAATGTTCTCCAAAAAAGGCTATTGCGGGAATGATTATCTCATTTAAGAGACCTCTAGACATACAACGTGCTAAATCATATCCTTTATCTTGTTATTTATTATTCAAGATATATCTCCAGAGAACCCTACTAACTAGGTCCTCTGTCAACTATCAAATTTGTCAACTATAAATTCTTGACATTTGCAGGCTCTTGACCAGGATTTAGACTCTCGAACAGCTAAAATATTAATTACTTGAAAGACTGGAGGCCATCATCGGGGTTTTGAGTCCCAACGCAACTAAAATACCAACTGATGGGATCTAAGTTTCCTTGCTTTCGGATAAAGATGATGAAAACAAAGGGCTGATAACACTGGGCGATTGGGTTATTAGCAAATCCGTGAGAATTAACGAATCATGTGTTAAGTTTCGCATTAAATTGCCATTAGGCCAGTATTCATCGGAATTATGAATATTAGCTCTTTGGATATCAATAAAATAACCATGCATCTATCGGTCACCACTGTTGTGATATGGTTTCTATCTCTCCGAGCCCGATTCAGTCGGTACACTTACCCACTCTACCACGAATGTTACGCTAATAACTGTTGTGTGATAATTATTAATATACTTCACATTCAAATATTTATTTGTTTCCAATAAAAATTTCTTTGCATAAATTGCGTCAAGGCAGACGGACCAAAGGAATGTTTATGTTCTGATTTGCACACTATCATAATCAGAAAACATTTTTACAATGTATCTGTTACATATGATATGAATCTGAAATTTTGGAATAACATTGTATATCTTAATATAGTAAACCAACTTAGGTAAGATGCACTGATAACTTTAATACTTATTTAAACTCATTTTAGGAAAGATGCACTTATAGCTTTAACACTTATTTAAATATTTTAGGAAGGCACACTGATAACTTAACTTATTTAATATTTTAGGAAAGATGCATGACAACAGTAATACTTATTTAAATATTTTAGGAAAGATATACTATTAACTTTAGCACATATTTAATTATTATAGGAAAGATGCGACAATTTTAATATTTTTAAAAATATTTTAGGAAAGATGCACTGTTAACATGAATACTCATTTAAGCTCATCGAGGAAAAATGCGCTGATAACTTTAATATTTATTTGAACTCACTGAGGAAAGAAGCACTGATAACTTTAATACTTATTTAAATATTTGAACAATGATGCACCGATAATTGTTTCACTTATTAAACTATTTTATGAAAGATACTCTGATAACTTCAATAATTATTTAAACTCGTTGAGAAAAGAAACACAGATACCTTTTACAATTGTTTATATATTTTAGGAAAGGTGCACTGATAAGTTTAATACGTATATAAACTAGGTAGCTAATTTACATAAGCTTTACCAAGATGCACACACTATAGTTTGAAAATGTAATAATGTGAGTCCACGCAACAGCCGAGCAGTTTAGTTTACTGCGCTGTAGTACTTTAGTCATATATAATACACATAACACAATTAAAATGTTATTTTTATATACCAAGTATATACAATAGCAATACAAGCATGTGGATACCTGCCTAGGAACTCAGTTCACGTAAACAGAATAATCACGGTGGAAATAGATGAAAATAATGTCACAATATAAGAGACACTAAGACAAGTATCAATGCAACACGTATTAATAAAACACTTCAGAACTATCCGACCTCTAAGTAGTCGATACATTTGTCAGGAACAAAATAAACATAGATAATAGTAAATTAATGTGAATAATAAAACACATTATTAATGCAAATAAAACACCATTAAAAAACTCCTATTTGCTGACTTCTGATAAAATGGCGACGATGTAACGTTCATTCTTCAGGGGACGCTCTTTTCAGTGTTTTTTTTTCTGTGTAGGATGTGTTGTTATTTCGTATTTGTGTTTGGAAGTTGTTCACAAGAAACCACGGAAGGCAGGTGGTGGATGCAATTTTGAGGGCAGCTGACAGATAGTTGTTGGTTATGATTCAAGTTTCGCGACGGTTGGCAGACGATCTCTTTCACGAGACGATGGCTGCGGTGCCTGGCCAGTACGGTCACTGCCAGGAAGAACGCAATGACAAACTACCTTGTTTAAAGTTGCCGAGTTTATCGGATTCGCCTAATTACAGATCATCACAAGAAAAAGGCAGGGACAGTGAAATTAGCAACAGGAAATGTTTGGACGTTAAGCGACGACGGAAAATTAGATAATATCAAACAGGAAATGGAAAGAGAGAAGACTAATATATTAGGAGTGTGCGAAACGAGATGGAAAGGAGCTGGGATTAAGATGGATTAGGATTTTAAGATTATTTATTCAGGGGGACGGCAAAGAGGTGTAGCAATTATCTTGAATTGGGAAACATCAAATTCTGTTAAAGGATATTGGGCTGTGTCAGACAAGGTTCTATTGGTTAAATTAATCGGCAGATCTTTTAACGTAAACGTCATTCAAATATTTGCCCCAAAAGGAGAATCCAGTGAAGACAGCATAGGGGAATGTTATAATGATATGAGGTCTGCTTTGAAGAAATGTAAGACTTCAGAAATAAATATCATAATGGGTGACGTTAATGCAAAAAGTAGGAAATCAAGGTGACGGGTGCACAGTAGGAAACTATGGTTTTGGAGAGAGAAACGAACGAGGATACATTCTTGTAGAATGAGCAAAAGAGCAGGAAATCATTGTAGGAAACACCTAGTTTAAACAACACCCTAGAAGATTATGGACATGGATTAGTCCTGAAGGAAATTAGAACTAGAAACCAGACAGATTACAATCTGATTAGCACAAGGTTTCGAAATGCGTTTACAATCGCAAAAACTGTTCCCAATGCTGATTGTTGCAGTGATTACAGATTAATTACAGGAACATTACAGGTAAAGTTAAAGAAAGTCAAGTATATAACAGGAAATACTAAATATGATCTGTGTACATTGAAAAATGACAAGGAAATACAAAACAAATTCAGCATAGAAGTAAAAAAAAAAACAGATGTGATACGTTGTCCTATATAGAGATCCTATTTAAGGATGTGGATGATCAATAGGAAATGTTGAAGAATTCAATCAGCTGAGCTGCATAAACAACCATTTCAGATGTAAAGAAGGTGTTTCGTAAGAAATGGATGACTGAAGAAATTGTATAACTAATGGAAACAAATAGACTCAACAAAAATAACCTTGACAAATATGAAGAAAGTCACAGACAAGTCAGATCATTATGTACGGAGGCAAAAAATCATGGCTTGAGAAAAATTGCATAGAAATTGAAAAACAAAAAGTAAAAATAAGAAATGAATGCACAAAACAATTTAGGAGATTACTAATAAAAGAACAAATGCTCCAGCAGGCTGTCTAAAAACAAATGATGGCAAAACCATAATAGAAAAAGATCAGATTCTACATTTATGGTCAGATGATGTGAAAAAACCTTTATGATGATAACAGAGATGAATAGTATGCTATTCGAATTAATAATAAAGGCCATCAATTTTGAAGATGGAGTATCAGAATGTTCTTAACCATATGAACATTGGCAAGAGCTCCGTTTCAGATAACATCACAACAGAAATGATTAATGCTTTAGAAGAATATGGAATGAATCAAGTCACCAGACTGCTGAACACAATATATGACACTTGAGATATATCTCCTGAATTATGTAATTCTATATTTATTGCATCCCAAAGAAATCAGGAGCCTTGGAATGTGATCAACATAGAATAATTAGTACAATGAGTCACATCACGAAGATTGTACTAAGAACTATGATGCAAAGAGTTAGGAAGAAAATAAAACGTGAAATAGGAGAAAAACGATGTGGGTTTGTAGAAGGCAAAGTACAGTAAATGCTGTGTATATACTGAGAACAGTAATTGAACGCTCTATAGAAGTAAACAAAGATCTACATCTTTGCTTTATAGACTACACAAAGGCTTTTGATAATGTAAGACATGCCAATATGGTAGAGATGCTTGGACATCTACAAATTGATAGGAAGGAAATTAGACATTTAAAAAAAAACATACATTGGAAACAACAAGCTGCCATAAAAATTGATAATGAAGTAGGACAATATCAGCCTATTAAGAGAAGTGTGAGGCAGGGATATGTAATGTCTCCAGATATTTTTCCTCTATACAGTAAAAATATTTTTAGAAATGTAGAATATATAAATAGAATCATCATAGGGGGACGAAACATCAATAACATTAGACATGCAGATGATGCAGTATTGATTGCAGATAATGAGCAAGACCTGCAACAATTAGTAGATGCGGTTCTTGCACGCAGGGAACAGTTAGGGTAATAATTGAATTGTTATAAGACACAGATTATGGTCGTCACTAGGACGAAGGAAATACCACAATGTAAACGTCGGTACAATTATTTCGGAACTGTCATAACATCTGATGAAAGATGCCTTGAAGAGATTAGAACAAGAATTGCCATGGCGAAAGTTGCCTTTTGCAAGGTGAAAAATATACTGACCAATACAAAGATGTCGATTACAACGAGGAAAAGAGTTCTGAGGTGTTACATAGAACCTGTGCTGTTGTATGGATGTGAAGCGTAGACAATGAGCAAACAAACTGAAAAAACATGATGGCTATGCAAATGGAGTTTCTGAGGAGAATGCAAAGAATACCATGGACAGACAGAAAAACCAGTGACCAAAACCTACAAGAAACAAATAAAAATCGTAAACTGATTAGAGAAAGTAGACACAGACAGTCAAAATTTTGTGGACATCTTATGAGAAGAAATAAATTGGAGAACTTGGTGACAACTGGCAAGATCGAGGGGACGAGAACAAGAGGAAGACATAGAAGTACATACCTGGATGGCTTGGCCACGTGGCATGGCCGAGATTGATCCACGACTCAGGTGATCGAGTCACATGGCGAATCATGACAGCCCACGCTTACCGGCATGGCTCATGATTGATGGATGGATTTCCGGACGATGAAGCATTAATAACAAAATCAGAAGCATAATTAAAAGCTCACATAAATAGTCTAAATGAAGTGTAAAAAGAACATAACATAGAAATTAGCATTGGTAAATAGAGGTGATGACTATAACCAAAGAAGAAAAAACAAGAACGATTAATCTAGAAAGAACACAATCTGAAGAAAATTAAAAAGCTTCAAGTACTTAGGGAGTACAATAACATCACATGGCAAATCGGAAGGCCAAATCGAAAATAGGTGCAATCGGTGCGAACCAAGTCATTGGACAAATGTAACTCATACGAAAAAAACAAACATGTATAAATATTTAATAAGAAAGCACTCTACAACACAATCTTCCAACCAACTCTATGCTACCAATGTCAAACCTGGACAATGACAGAAACAAGAAAAAAATTATCACAACAGAAATGGGATTCCTGAGAAGAATACTCAATGTATCAAGAAGAGATAAGATCAGAAATGAAGAAGTCAGGACTAAAGTTGGGGTTATAGCAGCGCTAGATTTTATTAGAAGGCAGCAAGTCAAAGGTAGTAGCCATGCAACTAGGTTACCAACTAACAGATACCACAACAAGCAATGATGTACAGACCAAACAGAAGCAGAAGAAGAGGCTGGCCACGTAAACGATGGACAGAGGGAATAGCAGAGTCCATAGGAATCTCGACATATGAAGCCCTTAAACGGGTACTTCATTTATGCTTCACCTCGACATCGCAAGATACGAGGAATAAGATGAAATGTGAATAAAACACAATACATGTACATTAAAACGCAATAGGGATATTTACACAGGGAAAGGTGGAGGACGAGTGTGTGACTTCCGTGGCTAGGATTTACCTTTCAACAGGGATCCACACGGCAAAATTCATCAGGGATCCACACGGCCCACTTCAGTAGGGATCCACACGGCCCACTTTATCAGGGATCCACACGGTCCACTTTAGCAGGGATCCACACGGCCCACTTTAGCAGGGATCCACACGGCCCACTTTAGCAGGGATCCACACGGCCCACTTCATGAAGGATCAACACGGCCTACTTCATCAGGGATCCACACGGCCCACTTCATCAGAGATCCACACGGTAAACTTCATCAAGGAGCCAAACGACCCACTTCTTCAAGAATCCACACGGCCCACTTCATCAGAGATCCACACGGTAAACTTCATCAAGGAGCCAAACGACCCACTTCATCAAGGACCCACACGGGCCCACTTCATCTGAGATCCACACGGCCTCCCTTGTCCACGGGCAAGACGACACTCTGGCCATTCCGTCACTCATCATCAAGTGCCGTGGCGATAAGCGTGGGCGATCATGTTTCGCCGTCTCACATGATCACCAGAGTCGTAGATCAGCTCTGTGTGTTTGTTTACATCAGGGGTCACCAAACTGTTTTTCACGGCGGGCCGGACAACTGACAAAATGACGAGTGCGGGCAGGATACTCATTCTGTACAATATTTGCTCCGGTCTCCGTGGCGAAGGTTTTACGGACGCGGTTCGTAATCCCGTATACACATCAGGGGTAATCTTCCAACACAGTACCAGTGATCGTCCATCTCAGCAGGGGTAATCATCCAGCACAGTAACTGTAGCCTATACACAACACTAGTCACTAGCAATTATTAGACAACAAGATGGAACAAAGGTCAATCATTCAGTAGCATGTCCTTTGCAGAATCTCGCTCCAATAACAACCTTCCGGAAAAACTCTCAATCATAAGCAAGATGCCCCGCTTCAGATACACCCATCAGGAGATCATCCACCACATCCGGCACCCATCTTCTCTTTGGCCTTCCTCTTCCTCTTTTCCCAGGCATATACCCCTCCATTATTGTTCTCTCTAAACTTTCGTGACGTTTCAAGAGACCAAACTATTTCAATTTTCTTTGATTTATCGTCTTTAATAGCCAACCGTCTTCAATATTTAGGTCCTGAAGTATGAATGCATTTATTCTTTTCTTTATCCAAGAAATTCTTAGAACTCGTCTATAACATTTATATTCCAAGGCATTTATGCGCTGTTCAGCTTGTTTAGTAAGTGTCCAGGCGTACGTCGCAATGGGACAGATGCATGCTCTTAAAAATCTAATTTTTGTAGTTCTATCTGTCCCACTCCACATACTAAAACCCCTATCGCAATAAATGTTACTCCATACTCTTTTAGAGCCGTGGCAGGCGGCTTCATTTGGTAATTGAATATATCTCATAATAAGGTTTGCAAAATATATAAACAGCCTAGAGTAGATAGGAGGTTTCCGCACGTGTGAAGTTCCCCTATTATTCTAAACATATTTACATTTAAATTGTATCACAACGTCTCGTGTTTCATACGTTATATCAAGCAAGTTCGAGCATCGTCGGCGGGCCGGATGAAATGACGGGCCGTAGTTTGGCGACCCCTTGTCTAGATTATGCCATGTGGCCAAGCATTCCTTATATTTACCTCTCTGCCTTTTCCTTCTCCCCCCTCCCCCTCCCCCTCCCAAATCTTGGCAGTGTCATAACATTTATCGAACACGCCCCAAGAGTATAATCGTATCCATTGTCTGTTACTGTAGTAATAATTACTAATTTTGCAAACCCGAGACACTTAGTGTGGCATTACGTTCGAACTTTACACTTTTACTAACAACAAATCACATCTGCGATGACGCAGAAGTCGAATGTGTCGGCTTAACGGCGCAATAACGCAGCTCTGCTGTAAACAGACACAGCGCAACCACGTCCGAAAAAGAAAAAAAAAAATAATATAAATTCTTGATGAACGCAGTTGAAGAAGAAGAAATCTGCGTCTTATAGCTGTGACAAACATTTGATGAACATACGAGGGGCTTGAAATGACAACTTTAATAGTGTGATAGAAATTACAAAAACCAAGTCATTGTCTTGTAACCTGTCAGTATTGTTGTTAACGATGTCAAGGGGGTTGAGCACGCGACATCACGGTGCCGATGAACACGGTGACGTTATAAGGATAGTTTAAAGATGATCGCTCCACTTTTGACAAGCGTCTAAGAGGATCAGCGTTCCGTTACCCGATTTTTATTTTAATAAGTGAAGGGGTAAAACCTATAGCCATTTATCTGCGAACGACAGTCCATTATAGTGACGCGTGCCTGTCAGACCAGCAAATGTGTGAGTGCAGTAGAATGTTTCAAAACGGCATGGCTTCCCTAAAAGAACAAAAAGAAAAATGTGAAGTTTTAAACAGAAGCCCTTAGTATGTTCTCGTTCTTGACTCGGGGAGGTACATTACAAGTACCTCAGAAGTCGGAGTGGATTCGCCTGATGGTGAAGGACACAGCTATAGGGAAAACCAATCCACACACAAACATCAGCCCAATGCTCTCCACAGTAGTGGCAACTATTAGAAATAGGAGCACGGGTATGGACCATGCTTGAATTCAAGGGAGCGAACGATTGTCTTCTCAAAGGTTAAACTTAGCATGTTCTGAACTAAAAAGCAACTGGGAGTATGGGTATTACGATCCTGTCAATCTTAATTTGAAGAAAACTTAATAAATGACACAAATAAGGACCGGTGGTTCTGTACAAATGTTAACATCATTCTGGTTTCCCTGACAACATCCAGCCATTGGCGGTTTCCCCCCAAACTTACAGCTTTAAAATGCCAATCTTTCTTTGCCGGTCCCAAGTCTCGAACCGTTTGTTTTTGCTGTGTCCACTTTCTATAATCGGGGCAAATCTCTTTCGCATACTTCAGCTCGTCAACAGAGTGGATCCCCACTCATCCAATCGAGTAAAACAGACGAATACAGTCTAGCTGGATGCGTAGGTTAGTTCAGTTGAAAGAGCTACAGAAGAGAAGAGACGTGAAATCCTTACTCGAGGAATGAATCCACACATGTCAGTTTTTCCACATAGAACGCAAATCTCGAAGTACAAGACGGAGATAATCGAAGGGCAACGGGCGGGGGAAGATGTCTTGGGACAAAATCCTTGTTTAATTCAATTTAAGGGATAAAAAGCTGTGGCAAACAATGTCTGATCTACGGGATGCGTTGAATGTGTGGACGACTTTAATCTGTGCAAGGGTTCCTTTGGCCTATAGCCCCCAGCATAGAATCGATACAGTGTACCCACACATAATCCCTGCCAAGCAAAGAAGAAGGTGGGGGGGGGGGGGGAGAGGGGGGGGTGTGAGGAAGCCACTGAATAACACAGAAAGAAAAACTAATTTTTTACTAGTTATTCATTCAGTCTACAAGAGAGGAAGAGGGGGAGGGGAAGAAAACATAACAGAAGGAAAGAGAGACAGGCATACAGAACTAAGACAAGCAGACAGACAAACATATATACACATAAAAACGGGCGCGCCGGCGTTTATGTGTGTCTCTTGAAGTCGCTTTTAAGCGACTTTTTTAAAGCGACTTTGTTGAGTGTGTGGTGTGTGTGTGTGTGTGTGTGTGTGTGTGTGTGTGTGTGTGTGTGTGTGTGTGTGATACTTGCTTTTTTATTTTCAACCTCTTGACAATGAAGACCTAGAAGCAAATACCTGGATGGCTTGGCCTCGTGGCATGGTCGAGACAGGAACACTGAGCTGATCCACGACTCTGGTGATCGAGTGAGATGGTAGAACATGACCGCCCACGCTTACCGGCATGGCACATGACGGATGGATGGACATTGGAGTAACAGAACTAACTACTTACATGAAATAGAACAAATGGATGCATTAATAATTATTAGTATATTTATAAATGTTTTACTTTGAACTCTTTCGCTACCAAGGGCCCATCTGGTGCCACATTGGATCTGCTGTGGTGGCAATTGGTACTTTTATTGCCACAAAATGATCAGTGGTTTATTTGATACATTTCTGCTCCGTT
>JACEFZ010002517.1:180000-202500 GCA_014155875.1 Cepaea nemoralis | reverse complement strand
ATAGCGAAGTAATAATTAGAGAGACTAAAGAGAAACCAGGAATAATATTCGGGAATTATAATATAAACAATATACGCTATGCAGATGACACAGTATTGATGGCAGATAATCTAAAAGATCTACAACAGTTGTTGGGCATTGTAGTAACAGAGAGTGCAAAGATAGGACTAGCCATGAATATCAAGAAAACAGTAACAATGGTGAAATCAAAGAAAACGGTGACACCAAAATGTGAAATAGATACAGGAGGGAAAATCCTTCACCATGTTGACAGTTTTAAATACCTAGCAGCATTTATAACATCAGATGGAAGATGCACAACAGAGATTAAGAGCAGAATAAGGCAAGCAAAGGCTGCATTTCAGAAAATTAAGTCTATGTTATGTCATAAGTCACTATCATTGAATGTAAGAAAGAGAACGCTGAAGTGCTGTATAGAACCTGTTGTGCTGAACGGCTGTGAATCTTGGAATGTAAATTAACAAATTAGGAAGAGATTGGAAACAACAGAGATGTGATTCCTGAGACGAATGTTGCGAATTTCTAGGACTGCCAAAGTAACTAACAACGACTGCCTGAAACAGGCTAATGAAATATATATGTGTGTGTGTGTGTGTTTGTGTGTGTGTGTGTGTGTGTCTGTGTGTGTGTGTGTGTGTGTCTGTGGTTTTCTTTTAATACATGCATAAATACATACATAAATAACAACGTATGGCATGCATTCATACATAAATGTTGCAAGGTGTTGCCGTCAACCCAAGGGTGATTTATATGCCATTTTACGTTTAGTAGTTTGCCACGGATTTCTGAACGAGAAGTCAACGTTTAAGTTAGACTTAATACTGGTGTAGTGTTTGAACACCCTAACTTGTCATCAGCGCATCGGAAGTTTAAGAGCATGCGATCTTATTCTTTCAGCAACGTCCACTGCTGCGTACATTTATACACACACACACGCACACACATACACTTTTACATATATATAAACACATTTACATCAATTTATAGAAAGATTGAACAAAATCAATACTTACTTTTGTTGTCCAGTACTTGCGTTTAACACATACAATTCAAACAAAAGAAGTTCGATTCCTGTCCACAGTTACCAGGATATCGTTTTCATAATTCAAATATCTCTGACGTAGATTAGCAACTGGTGTTACTTGAAGTATGCGGTATCAAAAATATGGTTAACAAAATCGTTTCTTACGGTTATGTAATATAGATTATCACGATTCAGTTCGTGATGGTTAAGGACAGGTTAAACTGTCAAATATGTATTACAATGGAGCTCTGATAGATATTGAATGCCAACTTCGAATCATAAATAGTTTCTCAGTTAGCAGGAAAGGGAAATGAAGGCAATGGCAGAGCTTCGGGAGGTTAAATTTTATAGCTTCAGGTATATAACACAACTGCTCGATAGTTTAAACACAAAGATTATAACAAACACGCACACACAAAACTTAGTTGCATATCCTTTACAGGACGTAGTACTCAACTCCAGCATTTTAGCTCTTCGTTATTCCTGGGAAAGTTTACGTTCAGTAGTTTGCCTTTGCTTTCTGAACGACCGGCAGCCATACCAACGCAAGGCGGTCTGCTGACACATCGCCCACAGCTTTGTTTCGAACCCGATATACGGGATAATGAACCCGATATATGGGATAACGAACCCGATATACGGGATAATGAACCCGATATACGGGATTACGAACTGCGTCCGTAACGGCTTCGCCACGGAGCCGGAATGATGCACGTCTAACGTAGTAACGTAAATATTTTCATTCTTATTATTATTATTGTTAGTATTTTCATTAATTTATACCTTAGTATATGTATTGTTTTATACCTTAGTATATGTATTGTTTTAAACATTAGTATATGTATTGCTTTATACCTTAGTATATCTATTGTTTTATACCTTAGTATATCTATTGTTTTATACCTTAGTATATCTATTGTTTTATACCTTAGTATATCTATTGTTTTATACCTTAGTATATCTATTCTTTTATACCTTAGTATATCTATTGTTTTATACCTTAGTATATCTATTGTTTTATACCTTAGTATATCTATTGTTTTATACCTTAGTATATCTATTGTTTTATACCTTAGTATATCTATTGTCTTATACCTTAGTATATCTATTGTTTTATACCTTAGTATATCTATTGTTTTATACCTTAGTATATCTATTGTTTTATACCTTAGTATATCTATTGTTTTATACCTTAGTATATCTATTGTTTTATACCTTAGTATATCTATTGTTTTATACCTTAGTATATCTATTGTTTTATACCTTAGTATATCTATTGTTTTATACCTTAGTATATCTATTGTTTTATACCTTAGTATTTGTATTGTTTTATACCTTAGTATATCTATTGTTTTATACCTTAGTATATCTATTGTCTTATACCTTAGTATATCTATTGTTTTATACCTTAGTATATCTATTGTTTTATACCTTAGTATTTGTATTATTTTATACCTTAGTATATCTATTGTTTTATACCTTAGTATATCTATTGTCTTATACCTTAGTATTTGTATTGTTTTATACCTTAGTATTTGTATTGTTTTATACCTTAGTATATCTATTGTTTTATACCTTAGTATTTGTATTGTTTTATACCTTAGTATATCTATTGTTTTATACCTTAGTATTTGTATTGTTTTATACCTTAGTATATCTATTGTTTTATACCTTAGTATTTGTATTGTTTTATACCTTAGTATATCTATTGTTTTATACCTTAGTATATCTATTGTCTTATACCTTAGTATATCTATTGTTTTATACCTTAGTATATCTATTGTTTTATACCTTAGTATTTGTATTGTTTTATACCTTAGTATATCTATTGTTTTATACCTTTGTATATGTATTGTTTTATACCTTATTACATGTATTGTTTTATACCTTAGTAAATGCAGTTTTATACCTTAGTACCTTCTTCCGCTTCTTCTTCTTCATTTTCTTCTACTCCTCCGCCTTTTTCCTCTTCCTCCTCCATTTACATGACTAAAGTCTTGGCGGGAGATGTAAGGATATTCTGTCCGGTCTTTTCAATGCGCTTTTTTAAGTTCATCATTTCACTAAGATTGTTTTTGATACCATCACTTCATCTTTTACGTGGTCTCCCCTTGCTCTGCATTTATCATATTTCTAGAATGCGGCTCTTTGTGTCAGATGGTACCAGGTCATTCTTGTGAGATGACCAAACCATTTAATCTGTTGTTCTTTAATGAATTGCAGGTCTGGTTTTAAGCCGAACCTTCTTCTCATTTCCTTATTCCTAATTCTAACTCTGACAGTTACTCAATCAGCACCTCTAAAGCATCTAATTAATTATAAGTTGAAACAGTGAAATACCTGCAGCAACACCTTCTCCATGACCTTCTTTTGCAGCACATGGTTTCTCTACAACTTATCCACCAACACACAGAGAAACAGATGTGTATCCTGCCAGCTTTTGTGCAAATCTTTGATATTTGCCGTTTGCTACTTATTCACATACTGTCAACTATTATATATTTCTTACGATATAAAGCTCATCATTATCAAGTGTCCTACCAGCTGGCGTAGGCGTTCATGGCTCTCCATAGATCTCGGGCTTTGGTTTTCTGGATCAACTCTGCTGCTGACATTCCTCCATGCCACTGTCTCAATCCATCCAGCATCATTTCTCTTGGTCTGCCTCTGCCTCTCTTCCCCTCGACCTTTCCAGTTGTTACGATGTTCTCCAATGCCTCTCTTCTCATCACATGACCGAGGAAAGCTGTTTGTCACTGTCTTATTGTTGTATATAATGTTCTAGTTCATTAGCCTGTTTCAGGCAGTCGTCGTTAGTTACTCTGGCAGTCCAAGGAATTCGCAACATTCGTCCCAGGAACCACATCTCTGTTGCTTCTAATTTCTTCTTAATTTGATCATTTACATTTCAAGATTCACTGCCATACAGCAAAACTGGTTCTACATAGCATTTCAGCACTGTCTTTCTTACATTCAGCGATAGTGACTTATTGCATAAGATACTCTTCATTTTCTGAAATGCAGCTTTTGCTTGCCCTATTCTGCTTCTTAATCTCTGTTGTACATCTTCCATCTTCATTAAATGCCCCTAGGTATCTAAAATTATCCACTTGGTTAAGAATTTTTCCTTTCATTTCTATGTCACATTTGGGTGTCACCATTTTATTTGATATCACCATTGTTACTGTTTTCTTGATATTCAAAATATAAAGCTATAAAGAATATATATATGTTCTCTAGTAAAACTGCAATTGGTTTACATACAAATATCTAATTTTACACTTCAAGAAATAAAGTGGTTACTACAACCTGCATAGTTCGCGGCGACTGCACTAGCGAGGCGACCTTTATTCCTCAGGTTCAAGACCCCCCAGCCATACAATGCAAGGTACTATATAGGCAGTAAATGAGAGTTTACTACATGCATAAAATAAATAACTAATTTTACACGTCAAGAAATAAGGTGCTAACTAAATGTATAAAATAAACAACTAAGTTTACACTTCCTGGGCAAACAGGTTCGTATATGTATAAAATAAATGCAATTGCTTACAACGAGAAAACAACCAATTTCACACTTAAGAAATAATCTGGTTAACGCATGTATAATATAAACTAATTTCACATTTCCTGAGCAAACAGGTTAATACGAGTATAAAATAAACAACTAATTTCACATTTCGTGACATCATTCACAGTTGTCATGACAATAACACTGGTCAATACATACATTAAACAAACAACTAATTGTACACTTACTGAAATCATTCACAGTTGTAGTGCCAACTACACTGGTCAATACATGCATTAAACAAACAACTAACTTCCTGAAGCCATTCACAACTTCCTGAAAGCAGACGAGGCTGTCGCAGGGCCCAGCCATGGCGTAAAGGCGACCCTAAACCCTACCTCCCGTTAAGTAGACGTAAAATGCCTGGGTGTGTTTCTCCTCCAACTTGTCAGTCTTTCCCCAAAGCCAGATATAAATGTCATTATCTATGCTTTCAGGGAGCTCTGATGGTGCCATAGTTTTTACCCAGGGAGTTCTTTCTTCAAGGCTTGTTTTTGTACTGACGATATCGACAACATATTTATGGAGTTTTCGTAATCACTGGAAGGATACGATGAGTTGTTTCTTTGTCTCATACCCTGTGTTTTCATTCTAACATACCCAAAGCACTACCTTCTTTACCTTCTTTATAACCTTCTGTAGCAAGAAATATTAGTTTTTAATCTTATCTACCAACAAATATAGAAACAGGTTTGAACCTCACCCACTTTTGAGGTGTGCCTAAACCTTCAGTGAGATGTTTCTTAAGTCTACTAACACATTCAATACCCAACCAGTTCTTCAATTTGCCTTTCTCTCATTTTCTCAATCAATTAATCAATCAATCAATCACTCAATCAATCAATCAGTTAATCGACCAATCAATCAATCAATCAATCCACCCATCCATCTATTCATCCGTCCGCCCATCTGTCAGTCAATCAATCAATCAATCAATCAATCAAACAATATGTCTGTTTCTCTATTTGTCTGTGTGTTATCTGTCTGTATATCTGTATGTCTGTATAGTGGCTGTGTGAGTGTTTATGTATGTCGTGGTGTATGTATGTAGGCGTAAATATATGTTCACGTATTTGTATACAGGAACACGAATTTGTCACATAACCTGCTATTCAATATTGTGTATGCTCATCTGTTGAATCTTTCCCCTAATGTATGCTAGTCCTTGAGACTCTGGAGAACTACGTCATTCGTGTCAAACGTTTGTCCCCCGAGATGATGTTTCAGGATGCCAAACAGGCGGAAATCACTTGTGGCCAAGTCAACTGTAGGCGAGTGTTGCCGTACCTATCAATGCAATTGGTCAATAATTTCCATAGTCATTGCGGCTGTATGGGATCGAATGTTGACGTGCTGAAGAAAGATATATTTACTGGACATTCCTTTTGTTTCAAACATGCGTTTACACCATTTAAACACTTATGAACGTTCTATAGTCTGCTCTTCATAGAGTCGACATTAATTTCAGCGGGTTTTGTACCTTTTTTTCAACAAACATGGCATCACAACACTATTTTCTTGCACTATAATTAACTGGTATGGCGCCATTTTGAAAAAGAAAGAGAGGAAAAACTGCTGATATGTGCCCATTCCACCACCAAGTGTCAGAAGTATACTGTTTATACTGGAGCAGGTACTAAACTTAATTGCCTTCGTCTTTGGGGTATCTTGTTTTAAACCAATGAGCACTGGGTGGGTGATTTGCTTGACATCTTGTCTTCCGCTTTTACATCCAAAATATATCCTGAGATTAATTTTAGGCTGGTCGATCCATTATCTATTTCATGTTGAATGGACAACGGAGCGTAGGTCTATTTACAACAACCGATTCGATGGGGGTTCGAACACATAAGCACAGCACCGACAGGCTAGAGTGTTATCCCAGAGCTACTGCGGTACCTGCTATTTCCATAACCGTTGCTAAGATAAATAAAGAAATAAGAGATAAATGTGTGAAGGCAAAAGAAAGTTGGTTAAACGAGCAATGCAAACAAATTGAATTAAATTCCATTAAAGATAAAAATAGGTATACACAGACAAATCAGTGAGCTCACAGAAAGAAAAATAAGAATAAATACAGGGTGTTTAAAATCAAAAGCAGGAAAGATATTATTGGAGGAAGGTGCTATAATGAAGAGGTGGAATGAGTATATAAGAGAATTATATAATGGAAAAAGGGAAGAATTAACAGAAGAAAGTAACTTAGAAGGCCCACCTATTCTAAAAGAAGAAGTCGCTGACGCTATGAAACATATGAAGAAAGGAAAAACAGCTGGGCCAGATGAAATCACAGTAGAAGAATTAGAAGTATTGGGAGAATTTGGGGTAGATATATTAACAAAAATGCTAAATGATATTTACAACAGTGGATATTTACCGAGCGATATGGTAAAATCTGTATTTATAGCAATACCAAAGAGACCAGTAGCAATTGAATGTGAAGATTTTCGTACAATTAACCTCATAAACCATGTCACTAAGCTTCTACTAAGAATTATAATGACAAGAACAAGAAAGAAAATAAAAATGGAAATTAGTGAAGAACAGTATGATTTTATGGAAGGAAAGGATACAAACAATGCAATATATATATATTACGAACACTAATAGAAAGGTCAATAGAGAAACAGAGAGACATATTTATGCTTCATAGATTATACTAAGGCATTTGATAAAGTAAAACATGATAAGCTGATTAAAATGTTGGAAGATCTCAACATTGATGGGAAAGATTTAAGAATAATAAAGAATATATTCCGGTTGTCAATATGGCGGTTAGGCGTTAAAACAGTTTAGGCCTGTGGCGTGTTTATGCTTGCAGTTACGGTTTTCAGTCGCATTTTCCTCATGTTGGACTGGTAGTACATGGTTCCGTCGCCCTGCTACTGAGTGAGTGCGTGGGCGACACTGTGAGCTGTGAAATTCGCGGGGAATGCTTTTACATCTGTCCTGTACAGTAACGGCTGTTGCCGAGTCTATCGACGATGAACTGTGGTTTTCGTTGATTAATTTTGTGTTGGAATTCTGGCAGCGGCATTATGCGCAGTGTACCTGTGCAGGCTGTTGGATTGCCGAGGCTCCTGCCTATTCCACTTTTCACATTGGACAGTGGAGAGCATTTTGTGTGATATTCACTGGCACAGGAACGGAGCATAATGGGGACGACCCGTTGCCGTGAAGTTGGAACCTCGACTAACTAACTAACTAAAGAATATATACTGGAACCAAGTAGCAGCAATTAAAATAAGAAATAAAGAGGGTAGTTACGAACAGATAAATCTAGGAGTACGATAGGGGTGTGCCTTGTCACCCGATCTCTTCTCCCTATATAGCGAAGTAATAATGAGAGAGATCAAAGAGAAGCCAGGAATACTAATCGGAGGATATAATATAAACAATATACGCTATGCAGATGACACAGTATTGGTGGCGGATAGTGCAACAGACCTACAACAATTAATGGACATTGTAATATCAGAGAGTGCACAGAAAGGACTCTCCTTGAATATCAAGAAAACAGTAACAATGGTGATATCAAAGAAAATGGGGACACCAAAATATGACATAAATAGAAGGGGAAATTCTCAACCAAGTGGATAATTTTAAATACATAGGGGCACTTATAACATCGGATGGAAGATGTACAACAGAGATTAAGAGCAGAATAGGGCAGGCAAAAGCCGCATTTCAGAAAATGAAGAGTATCTTATGCAATAAGTCGCTATCAATGAATGTAAGAAAGAGAGTGCTAAAATGCTGTATAGAACCAGTTTTGCTGTATGGCAGCGAATCTTGGAATGTAAATGAACAAATTAGGAAGAACTTAGAAGCAACAGAGATGTGGTTTTTAAGACGAATGTTGCGAATTCCTTGGACTGCCATAGTAACTAACAACGATTGCCTGAAAGAGGCTAATGAAACTAGAACACTATATACAACAATAAGAAAGAGACAAACAGCTTTCTTTGGTCATGTGATGAGAAGAGAGGCATTGGAGAACATTGTGACAACTGGAAAGATCGAGGGGAAGAGAGGCAGAGGCAGACCAAGAGAAATGATGCTGGACGGATTGAGACGGTGGCATGGAGGAATATCATCAGCAGAGTTGATCCAGAACACCAAAGACCGAGATCTGTGGAGAGCCATGAACGCCTACGCCAGCCGGCACGGCACTTGATGATGATGATGAAGATGGAAAGGACCCGTGAATATGCCCTGACTGATACCGGGTATATGGTGCAACCACCTATTTTATAGGCCAATCCTCACTCTCTGGGTAATGGGGTCAGTTTTACACCCGGGAGATTTCCAGGTACCATGGTTCGACCTGGGAGCCAACGTCAACTTTTAATTGTCCGCTTGCATGCATATTTCTAGACTGGACCTCCAAACAGTACTACCACTGCACCAATTCCCTGACCCTAGCGACAACCACCAGGAGTCTTCGGGAATATTGCACTCGTGAGCTGAATGACGAGTCCAGAAAATAAGCCACGGTCTTCGGAGCGCATGGCGGGGAGCTTACCCACATCGCCACGGACTACTATGACTATACATGCAGATCAATATCTAAGAATGAATATGTGCTGCTTCATAACTTACATGTATACTAACATCTACTTTTTTCATAACTTAATTCCATCCTAACATCTATGTTTTCATAACTTACATCCATCCTAACATCTATGTTTTCATAACTTATATCCATCCTAACATCTATGTTTTCATAACTTACATCCATCCTAACATCTATATTTTCATAACTTATATCCATCCTAACATCTATTTGTTCATAACTTACATCCATCCTAACATCTATGTTTTCATAACTTATATCCATCCTAACATCTATTTGTTCATAACTTACATCCATCCTAACATCTATGTTTTCATAACTTATATCCATCCTAACATCTATGTTTTCATAACTTATATCCATCCTAACATCTATGTTTTCATAACTTACATCCATCCTAACATCTATGTTTTCATAACTTATATGTATCCTAACTTCTATTTGTTTATAACTTACATCCATCCTAACATCTATTTTTCCATAACTTACATCCATCCTAATATATATTTTGTTCACAACTTACATGTATCCTAACATCTATGTTTTTTATAACTTACATCCATCCTAATATTTATGTTTTCATAACTTACATCTGTTTTCCCGTAACTTACATGTATCCTAACATCTATGTTTTGATAACTTACATCCATCTTAACATCTATTTTTTTATAACTTAACATCCATCCTAACCCGCTCCGATGGAAAGGGGTTTACGGACGCAGTTCGTAATCCTGTATACCCGCGGTCGAAGCACAGCTCCAGGCGATTTGGCAGCAGATCGCCTTGTGTTGTTTTTAACGAAATGGTATGGGTGCCGGTCGTTCATAAAGCAATGGCAAACTACTGAACGTAAGCTTGTCAAGAGATCATAACAGCAACAAATGCTGGTGTTGACTGCGACGTCCTGTAAAGGATACGCAGTTACATTAACTAACATGTATCCTAACATCTATTTCCTGATAAACCAATCTGCTTTGTGTCGCTAACAATAGATGGTTATAAAGTTGCAATGCTGGCTTCTAAAAGAGCCGAATTTATTTGATAATAGTATCCTCTTATTTTTCTTGAAAGATAATGGTAGCATCATGTCTGCGTCCTGCCAGTGGCCTAATCTACTTGTGTTCTCCTGCCAGGCCTTCCACTCGTCAGAGAGGGTAATTTCGCAACTCTGTCATTATTAGGGGGAATATCGTAATGCAATTTTCTTTAAGACGGGTACGTGGCAGCTCCTTCCAGTGACAACCAGCAGATGGCTTTTAGGACATCAGGGATTGGCGTCCTACCTGTCCGCTGATGTCTCCGGTTCAATAAGAACAAAGAAATGATGTTTGTCATTGGTTTGACAGTTGTTCAGGTTTGCTGGCGGCTGTTTTCAATTTGATGAAGAATGTCTTTTCTGTCGACAAAATATGATGTCTTAATACATGCAGCTGTGGTAAATACCAGTCAACAGATTTATTTTGGCACAGTGTCAAATGTTGTAGTAAATAACGATCAAAATATTTATGTTTGGCACAATGTCAGATGAGTTGTGCTGTATGGCTCTGAAATCTGGAGTACAACGAAAAGAGGCGAAGCCTTGCTACAAACCTTTGAGAACAAAGTTTTAAGGCGCATCTTTGGACCCATTAGGGATACACAAAGTGGAGAGTGGAAAAGAAGAAGTAACAAAGACATTTATGATCTGTTTAAGTCCCCGCTAATCACTGGTATCATGAAGGCTAATAGACTACAATGGCTGGGGCATATAGAAAGAATGGAAGATAATAGGGAAACAAAACTCGCTTACACTCAGGAAATAAATGACCGTAGACCCCGAGGTAGACCAAGAAGATGGTGGAGAGATAATATATATACAGACCTACAAGCACTTGGAATCAACGACTGGCAAGAGAGGGTCAACCAGAGAGACGAATGGAGACGGATTGTATCTGCAGCAAAGAACCTCAATGGCTCGGAACGCTGAAGAAGAAGAGAAGAAGAAGAAGACAGTGTGAGATGCTATAGTAACTAACAGAATACAGATTTATGTTTGGCACAGTGTCTGATGCTGTAGAAAATAACGGTCAACAGGTTTATGTTTGACAGTACCAGATGCTGTAGTAAATAACAGTCAACAAGTTTATGTTTGACAGTACCAGATGCTGTAGAAAATAACGGTCAAGAGATTTATGTTTGACACAGTGTCTGATGCTGTAGAAAATAACGGTCAACAGATTTATGTTTGACACAGTGTCTGATGCTGTAGAAAATAACGGTCAACAGATTTATGTTTGACAGTACCAGATGCTGTAGAAAATAACGGTCAACAGATTTATGTTTGACACAGTGTCTGATGCTGTAGAAAATAACGGTCAACAGATTTATGTTTGACAGTACCAGATACTGTAGAAAATAACGGTCAACAGATTTATGTTTGACACAGTGTCTGATGCTGTAGAAAATAACGGTCAACAGATTTATGTTTGACACAGTGTCTGATGCTGTAGAAAATAACGGTCAACAGATTTATGTTTGACAGTACCAGATACTGTAGTAAATAACAGTCAACAGATTTATGTTTGACAGTACCAGATGCTGTAGAAAATAACGGTCAACAGATTTATGTTTGACAGTACCAGATACTGTTGTAAATAACGGTCAACAGATTTATGTTTGACAGTACCAGATGCTGTAGAAAATAACGGTCAACAGATTTATGTTTGACAGTACCAGATGCTGTAGAAAATAACGGTCAACAGATTTATGTTTGACAGTACCAGATGCTGTAGAAAATAACGGTCAACAGGTTTATGTTTTACACAATGCCAGACGGCAGTCGTGGTAGCGTAGTGGCTAGACTCCCTCCTGCCAATCCAGTGGGAATGGATTCAATTCGCATTGGATCGGATTATAATGTTTGACATTGAACTAGGCTCTGACATGTCAATCATGAGATATCTTAGGAAGTAAACGCGGCTGGAGTGGTACTGATTCCATCATTCACCGAATGCCGTCTCGCATATACAAGTATGAGTATTGCATCACTAGCCAAATGCGTCTAAAGGCTTCGATCCCATCCGATCTGTAGAAGAAAAAAAAACATTCCACCTCGTTCAACAAGCCTTAGTGGCGTTGGTTATAATTGTGATGTTTCAAAATGCGAGTTAAGTTTCTTTCGTCTTCTGTATCAGTGTTAGATGACTTATCGATGTCGCTAAATTTGTGCCTATGACGTCAGCTGGGGGATTGGCCGGTGGGTTCTCCTTTGTGTCAGTTTAGTACTGCTGTTCCGTTCGCTAGTGCGCCTATGCCACTCCACAAACGCTTACTTTTAAATAAGGCTAAAGTAATTCACAAAATCATGTTTCAAAATGCTACAAGCTATCTTTGGCTATTGTTCAAATATAACGCAAGACATAGCGAACGACTAAATATACTTCATGCCCTTAAACCTAGGATATATAAAACAAGCTTAGCTTACTCTACCGCTCGGTTGTGGAACAATCTTCCACAAGACATCAAAGACATCACCAGTCATTATACATACAGACGCAACCTGTTTGAACACTACTTCGGTAAGACTGAAACTACATGCCCCCTTTAAAAAAAAAATATAATGGAAAAATATTTCAAACGACAATTAGCCAATGAACATTCCAATATGTATAGTACGTTACACCTTCCTTCAGTATTTACAATACCCATATTAAACATTGCCTCAGTGAGTCATGTATTATTGACTATTTTTCTATGCGTTTCAATGCTTATTGTTCTTTTGTTGTCTAAGAATAGCTTCATAAGTGATGGTGGATGAAATAATGTATAGGAGGAAATATAGAAGAAGGGCAGAATGTGAAGACGGGTCTGCGGGCCCAATTCTTAACCCTTTGAAAATAAAGTTTGTTCGTTCGTTCGTTTGTTCGTTCTGTTCTGGTTTGGGTGCAGTCCTTATTAGGTCTCTTTGTTTGCATTTTTTTTTTGTTGGCTGGCCTTTTCTCTTCTTTCAAGTTCTCTGGATGCGGCGATGAACTCGTCTATGCTCATGTCACTTATGAGTGTGGCGAACAAGTCTTCCATGATTTCTTTAGGTGTCTGGGAGGATCTTGGTTTCTCCTCGAGTTTCTTGGCCACTGTAGATGGCTTGCTGGCCTTGGTTTTATCTATCTAGTCGGTTTTGGCTTCAGCTTGCAGCTTTTCTGTCTTCTGCTGGCCAGTTATGGGTTATTTCCCTTTCGGCTTTCAGTAGTTCTCTCTGTTATTTGATTGTTTGTAGGATTTCTTCGTTCTCCTTCTTTATCATTGCCATGGGTTCCACAGTGCTTGATGCTGTGCTGGATTTCCTTCATGTCAGCTAGCCGTTTTTCGTTTTCGCTGGTTGGTGTCGGTGTCAGCAGTGCCAAGACGTGTTTCTTCAGCTCGTCAATCTATTTTTTGTAGCTGGGACTTTTCTGTTTGTGAGATGCCAAAGGCTGTCTCGCACCTCCGCCGTGCTTCCTTGAATGGAGTGTTTGTGATTATGGCGGTCTTTATGGCGTCTCTGTGCTTTTGGAGGTACGGGCTCAGAGTTTGCCAAGGCAGTTGGCACACTTTCTGTTGTCTTTGTTCTTTCGGAAGACCATATCCTGTTTGGCCTGTGGATATTCCTTGAATGCATAGTGTTCGGAGCAGTATTGACAGATTTCTGTCTTGCTGCGGCATGTTGTTCTACTGTGGCCAGCCCTCTGGCATCTTGAGCATTGAGTGATTCTTGGAATGAATCTTTCTGGTTGGTGATCTTTCTTGTTCATAGATACTGTGATCGGCCTCTCGCTGCCCTCTGTCGTCACCACCGCTAAGGTTGTAGGAATCTTGGAGTAGGCCAGGAGCTGCTCCGCCTTCAAGATTCGGATGTGGAGATTTTCCTGTTGTAGTTGCTTCAGGGTCTGGTCATCTGTCAGCTCTACTTGGATACGTTTGACAAATCATCTGATTGTCTGTTTGTCTGTTTTGCCGACTATGGTGTCTTTCTCCTCTCTCTGCTTCTCAGCTGTCTTGGCTCTTGTCTGTGATGGGTGTTCGTCGGTCTTCCTCGTGGTAGCTTCGTTTGAGGTTACTATGGGTTCTGGTTCTTTGCTGTAGCTTGCAGGCATTTTCTCTCCTCTCGTATTCTTTAGGGTCTTGACGGCCTCCACGCTACTCATCTTTTATGTTGTGTGTCTTCTGGTGTTGGCCTTGTCACGTGCCATCCCGCCCTTCCCCGTATAAGGTTTCTTGAACAGTTTGGTTGACATGTTCTCGATAGCTCTCGGCAAATGAGAATGACCCACACGGTACTTTCAGTCTAAAGGCGTGCAAATGGGCCCTTTATTTACTTTGGCATATGGGCCTAGTACCATAGTTTCAATGCTCCTTAACGTGTGTTAAACGACACGTTACTTGTTACTTACTTACAGTGTAACTTCGTTTCATCTTAGAAGAAAGGTAGTTGCATGTTATTATATTCCACGAATTTTGTTATGCCCATTCCATTCCATCTGGTCTCACATATACCTAAAATGTTAATATTCAGTCTTCTCATTTCTTTATTGATGTTATCCAGTTACTTACTAACAGTGTCACTTTGTTTCATCTCAGAAGAACGGCAGCTTGCATGTTCTTTTCTTGACGTTGCAATCAAATCCTGCATTTACTGGGTGTTTGTGATTTAGACAAATTAGTTGAGTGGTTTGCCATTGCTTTATTTAGAATAGTGCTAGCTGAAACTGGATACACATCTGTATTATTCCATAATAATAACACGTTGTATCATCTAGATACAGTGCTAATTTATTATACGGCGATCCAGTTGGTCTACATTTCATATTGAAATAATGACGCTTTATTGTTATCATCATCATCGTCATCTTCCACATTTGCCGTCAAGCATCGTGGGGAGGAATAATTGGCAATCCAACGCCCTATGGGTGGCACTGGATAGTGTCATTCCGTGTGATTGTACAATGTCTTTGATGTCGTCAATCCATTTTCTTTTCGGGAGTCCTCGTGGTCTCGTCGCAGATGATCTTTGATGTAGTTCCAGTGCTGTTACTTGATGGTGTTGTATTCTAACGAGATGGCCAAACAATTTAATCTTCTGTTTTTCGATAAATGTGGCACAAGGTTTTGATCCCACTGTCTGTCTGATAACATAATTTATTACTCGGTCTCGGATTGTTAAGTTGGCTGCTCTCCTCAGGCATCTCATCCCACGGGTGTTAATTTTGCGCAAGTGTGATTTGGATAATGACCAAGTTTGAGATTGGTAGCATAGGGTTGGTGTGAATATGCTGTTTATTATTTGTCGTTCTGCGGAAATATGGATGTTTCAGTAAGGGTGATAGTTAATATGGAAGTGCAACTGCTTTTTTGACATGTGATTTCGATTTATTTTAACTTGACAAAATGCTACATTATTCTATCGCTACCAAAAAAATTATATTTTCTATATTGATACAATAGAGCTTTATTGTATCTTGACAAAATGGTGCTTTATTGATTGTCTTTCTCCCATTTATACACAGTGCTAATATATATTATTTTGGTAGAATTTTGCTTTTACCAGCATAGAACAAAACTAATGTTCTTCTTTTTTTTTTCCTTTGTTCCTTGTTTGCACGTGCCTACCATATTCCTTTTTTGCCACAGGGCACTTTCAGTCCATTTTGGCATATTGTTCAATTTCTTCCATACTTAGCTCCCGACTCCTTTATCCCACCTTAACGCCACCATATTAGCACAATGCTCGTTAATTCTATATCTGGCATTGATAAACTGTATCTTTATCTCATCTTGGCACATGCTTCCTTTATTCCATATTGACGTACGTTCCTGTATTCCCTCCTTTGAAACAATGCCTTTGTATTTCATCTTGGCAGAAGGCTATCTTCGTCTGTCGTGCAATATTGCTCATTTATTATAAAGGCATAATGTGCCCTTTTCCGTGTTGGCATTAAAATATCAGACCATTTTACATGCCTTGTGGCATATTAAATGTATGGTGCTATCTCCAATATCTTTATAGAACAATGGACACTAAACGGCAAATGTCGACTAGAAAAATTTTGTGTTGATCAATGGAAAGTTGTTTCATAACAGTGTCAATGATCATAAAGCATTTTAGATTTTAAAAATTCTTTTTAAAACGCGTTCGCAATTATATTGTTATCAATTCTGTAACGACCATGAATATTAATCTGTGTATGTTATAAGTCCCGTAACCACCCGATGTAACAATCATATTAACCTATTTATAATGTTATCAGACCTGTAATCACCAGTAAATGTAGTCCCACAACGGATGGGGTGTTTAGTCTTCATTTAAGTGAAATGGATTGAATGGTTTCATGTGCAATGAGGATAATCTGTCGACTAACTAACTAACTAACTAACTAACTAACTAACTAACTAACTAACTAACTAACTAACTAACTAACTAACTAACTAATCTAAATAACCTAACTAAACTAACTAACTAACTAGCTAGCTAACTACCTAACTATCTAACTAACGAGTCTTCATTTATTCCAGTCTACAAGATATTAGATATGGTGGACAATTTCATTCCTCGTAGCCATTCCATGGGGAAAATAGCCTTTAGCGAGATGAAAAACATTCTGACCAATAAAAAGATGTCAATTGAAACGAGAAAAAGAGTGTTGAGGGGATACATAGAGCCTGTTCTTTTATATGGATGTGAAACTTGGACAATGTGCAGTCAAGCTGAAAAACATTTGATGGCTGCAGAAATGTGGTTTCTGAGGAAAATGCAAAGAATACCATGGACAGACAGAAAATCCAATGACCAAGTACTACAGGAGACAAATGAAAATTGTAAATCGATTAGAGAAATTTGACGTAGACAGTCAAAATCTTTTGGAGATTTTATGAGAAGAAATGGATTGGAGAACTTAGTGACAACTGGCAAGATCTAAGGGAACAGACCAAGGGGAAGACCGAGAGGAAAATACCTGGATGGCTTGGCCACATGGCATGGACGAGACAGGAACACTGAGCTGATCCACGACGCTGGTGATCGAGTGAAATGGCGAGTCATGACTGCCCACGCTTACCGGCATGGCATATGATTGATTGATTGTAGCCTTTCCTTACTGGGAAATCCCAGAACAATCTGAACATTGACTGCCATCAACATTTTAGGCTGCATCGAGCCTAGCGTTGTGCCGGTTCTCGAAATGTTCCTGCTAGAGATTGAACCCTGACCACATTCTTGTCAGTCAGTCGCTATGTCAGTCTTGTCAGTCAGTCGCTATGTCAGTCTTGTCAGTCAGTCGCTATGTCAGTCTTGTCAGTCAGTCGCTATGTGAGTCTTATCAGGCAGTCGCTATGTAAGTCTTGTCAATCAGTCGCTATGTCAGTTTTGTCAGTCAGTTGCTATGTCAGTCTTGTCAGTCAGTCGCCATGGCAGCCGTGTCAGTCAGTAGTCACTACGTCAATCTTGTCAGGCAGTCGCTATGTCAGTCTTGTCAGTCAGTCGCCATGGCAGCCTTGTCAGTCAGTTGCTATGTCAGTCATGTTAGTCAGTCGCCATGTCAGCCTTGTCAGTCAGTCGCTATGTCAGTCTATTCAATCAGTCGCTATGTCAATCTTTTCAATCAGTGGCTAGCTCGGTCTTGTCAGTCAGTCGCTATGTCAGACTTGTCAGTCATTCGCTATGTCAATGTTGTTAGTCAGTCGCTATGTCAGTCATTCGCTATGTCAGTCTTGTCAATCAGTCGCTACGCGAGCCTTGTCAATCAGTCACTATGTATATCTTGTCAGTCAGTCGGTATGTCAGCGCGGTTGATGTTTATTCCGCCCGATCAGAGATGCCAGCGACTGTCCGTGCAATCTAAGACCTGAGTGGGGAATGAGCAGACGGACAAGTTGCCTGAGTCTACACCGCTCGGTGGCCTATTGGTGCAGGAGAAGGCAGATGTGCTCGGGACCCTTTGAGATCGTCTGTATAGTTCAGGAGAACATCACGCCTGGTGAGAATGATTCTGCAGGGAGTCACCAGAGGGTCTGACCATCACTAGGGACTTAAAGGAAAGGCCAGGCGGACTCGTAATCAGACTGCTAATGGTGCCATTAGTATTGGGACTGGCTGTTGAAAATGAGGATGGAACACGTATGGGAATGTCCCGGGTGCTGTGATGTCGGTTCTTGACTCAATTCTAAGACCTGACACCCGAGTATATGTCCGCGCTAAATCCTCTCTACAGCCGGTACTACAGCTGGGTCCATCTATTGCGGCATTGTGGGACCATTTTCATGATAATAAATGCTCGTGGATTTTCCTATTTGATGCAAGAAATTGTCTGCCTATCTCGTCTTTTATTTTCAACCTGCTTTTCTTGTGTATCTCATCTTATATGAGGTGATATTACATCTGTGTGTATGTCGGACTATCCATGCCTGGCATTGGTAACTCAGCGTTGGGACGAATGAAGTGTCTGTGGGCTTCTATTTTTGTATGCATATTGATATTCACATGTCATAGAATAGGTGCTATTTGATACAGAAAGACGCAAATGGCATAATTATAGCAATAAGAAAAATACACAAGACACCAGAGCATGGAAAGAAAAGGCACATCGAATCCAAACCGGTCTCTTGTAAATACCAGTCTCAACTCGCTTAATGAGCAAATCTCCTTCGACTCTCTATCTTCTAAATGACTTAACAAATATGTTATCACTAATCAAGGGTGGTGTGCACGCAGTTATAATATAGCATTTACTATCCTTTGTACGCTTGTATACTTGTATATAACGTGTAGCCCATGTTCTAACACACATAGATATGTAGAGATTGTTATATTTCGTGACAGAGTCTCGGCAATTTCATTGGTTCCGCCTGGCACGTGATAACGCATGGGTATTTCGCAGGGAAGATGAATCTATCAGTTCTTGCCAACGTAGTGAAGCGAGAGATTGCTGGATTGACTATACAAGCAGGATCTCGTCGCCATGAGATCAGGAGTGTCTTTACCAATAATAAATATGTTTCTTTCAAGTCTAAAAAGAAACACATCGGATTCGAAATAAACTCACGTGTATTGATTGACACTCGTAGAAGTAAAGGGAAAGATAGTAGATCCGAGTACACATCAGGCATATCCAAACGGAATGCTATTGAGTCATGTGTACACATAGCAAAGGATAGCTCCTATATTAATATGTACATGTGGGTAGCTGGGAGACAAGCAAGACAACGCTGTACCAAATACGGCACTGATTTGTCTATTTATGTTCCATTCTATAAAAGTAGCAGTAGTAGTAGTAGTAGCAGCAGCAGTAACAGCAGCAGCAACAGTAGTAGTAGTAGTAGTAGTAGTAGTAGTAGTTGTAGTAGTGGTAGCAGTAGTAGTAGTAGTAGTAGTAGTAGTAGTAGTAGTAGTAGTAGTAGTAGTAGTAGTATTTACAGTAGTAGTAGAAGTAGTAGTAGTAGTAGTAGTAGTAGTAGTAGTAGTAGTAGTAGTAGTAGTAGTAGTTGCAGTAGTAGTAGTAGTAGTGGTAGTAGTAGTAGTAGTAGTAGTAGTAGTTGCAGTAGTAGTAGTAGTAATAATAGTAGTAGTACTATTAGTAGTAGTAGTAGTAGTAGTAGTAGTAGTAGTAGCAGTAGTAGTAGTAGTAGTAGTAGTAGTGGTGGTGGTGGTAGTAGTAGTAGTGGTGGTGGTGGTGGTGGTGGTGGTGGTAGTAGTAGTAGTAGTAGTAGTAGTAGTAGTAGTAGTAGTAGTAGTAGTAGTAGTAGTAGTAGTAGTAGTAGTAGTAGTAGTAGTAGTAGTAGTAGTAGTAAGCTTGCTCACACATACACAGACAGATATAGAGATAGACACACACACAGAAAGAGAGAGAGCGAGCGAGAGAGAGAGAGTGAGAGAGAGTGAGAGCGAGAGAGAGAGCGAGAGAGAGAGCGAGAGAGAGAGCGAGAGAGAGAGAGAGAGAGAGAGAGCGAGAAAGAGAAAGAGATTAGAATGTGAAATGCATGTATTGCTGAGCCTGTTTGTGCTGGAAGGAAAGAGGATGTGTTATGTGGATACAGAAAAGAACAAATGTGTCCATACGACAAGATCTGAATATTGCAGAGGGTTGGCTACTAAAGACCATAAAACAAAGAAAACTGAAATATTTTGGTCACATGAAACATCAGGATCCTCTTTAAGGTGATTATGTCAGGGGATCACATAGTATATGTACAAGTAATGGACCCCGTTCCATGGCATTAGGCGTATTGGGAATGCTGCGTCCACCCGGAAGCCTCGGCAAGCAAACAAAACCCCCGGCCAGATTGAGATCCAAACACATATCTACCGGGCCGGCAGTCAAGCCTGATGGCCAAAGCCTTACCGTCGCGCTTGCAAAGCAAAAGACATTTTCGTAATTGTATCCTTCAAGTTCCCAGCATGGGGTAGATAAATGACAATTAATATTTTAGATGGGCTGTTCTTGGCAACAGTGCCTTGGTAACAGGTAAATGACGAAGACACGGCTGCTCATAGCAGAACTCAGGCATGACCAAATCCTTTGTTCAGTGTTGGGCTAAGACATACTCCTGTTATTGTTGTAGATTGTGTCCTCATTGTATGGCTTTTGCTGTTTGGTATGTCACTTTTGTGAATGTAAACTTGAGGCAATAAGCATCCAGGCCTTGTCACTTAAAATTAATTACAGACTTTGGCACTATATATATATACCGTAAGCCACCCACAGATTAAAATTAACAATGGGGAAACTGAATATGTCTAAAGCTTTGAATGCAGGGGTTCAATATTTAACGGCACTGCGGAGAGTTCAAGAGAAGCTAGAAATAGATGGGCCCTAGCATTAAGAGCCATGGTACAACATCGGCAACAAGTAAAACTAAACAATTCAATACCATGCATTCGACGGAGCTCATTGAGAGACAGACCTAAACAAACACTAGTGATTCAAGAGGCGAGGAAATGACACATACGCTGGATAGGACACAGATTGAGAAAACTTGAGAGTTGTAAAACTTGAAAGTCCTTTTTTCTAGAATTCACATGGCAAACGAAATAGAGTGAACCCTAAGAACATATAAAGAAGAGAATTAGAGACAGTGTTGAATATAGGACCGTGCTGTAGATTTTCTCAGTATGATGCAAGTCTTCGAAAAGCCGCCCCTTACATTGTTTCTTCTTTAAAAATGTCGCCCCCTAATGAAGCCGCCTTATGGTGCCGCCTAATATGCGTGACTCTCTGTATCATGACACGTCACGGCACTGGTTATATAGCAATATGGGTAGGACCTTGCCGAGGTTGTATGGAACAGGAAACGACAGGAGCGTTGGAGTGAATTAGTTTGGACCAAAGGGACACAAAATGCAGAAGAATAAAAAGAATATTTCATGTGGTATTATACGGATGTGAATTAGAGACAAATTCACAATCAGTAACGATACAACTCGAGGCTAATGAACTGACAAATTACAGATCTACTCTTTGTATACCGGGGATTTAGGAATGCAACAAAATATTGACAGTCTATATGATGTGAACAGCGAAGTAAACAAGCTCATGACAAGCCTCGTGTCTCGAATACTGTCATATATAGCACCGTGTCAGGGAAACTGTCATATATAGCACCGTGTCAGGAAAACCGTCATATATAGCACCATGTCAGGAAAACCGTCATATATAGCACCGTGTCAGGGAAACTGTCATATATAGCACCATGTCAGGAAAACCGTCATATATAGCACCGTGTCAGGGAAACTGTCATATATAGCACCATGTCAGGAAAACCGTCATATATAGCACCGTGTCAGGGAAACTGTCATATATAGCACCGTGTCAGGGAAACTGTCATATATAGCACCGTGTCAGGGAAACTGTCATATATAGCACCATGTCAGGAAAACCGTCATATATAGCACCGTGTCAGGAAAACCGTCATATATAGCACCGTGTCAGGGAAACTGTCATATATAGCACCATGTCAGGAAAACCGTCATATATAGCACCATGTCAGGAAAACCGTCATATATAGCACCGTGTCAGGGAAACTGTCATATATAGCACCGTGTCAGGGAAACTGTCATATATAGCACCGTGTCAGGGAAACTGTCATATATAGCACCATGTCAGGAAAACCGTCATATATAGCACCGTGTCAGGAAAACCGTCATATATAGCACCGTGTCAGGGAAACTTTCATATATAGCACCGTGTCAGGGAAACTGTCATATATAGCACCGTGTCAGGGAAACTGTCATATATAGCACCATGTCAGGAAAACCGTCATATATAGCACCATGTCAGGAAAACCGTCATATATAGCACCGTG
>JACEFZ010002517.1:170000-175000 GCA_014155875.1 Cepaea nemoralis | reverse complement strand
TATCTATCTATCTGTCTGTCTGTCTGACCCGGCCCAGCCCATGGTGGAGAGCATCTCATTTAAATTATATAAGTAGTCATATAAGATCCCGTTCCCGACTATCTGTCTGACTGTCTGTCTGTCTTGGGTAAATGGAGGAGGGAGGAGGAAGAGGGAGGTGGAGGAGGGAAGAGGAGGGAGGAGGAGGGAGGAGACAGGAGGAGTAGGGAGGAATAGGAGGGAGGAGGAGGGATTAGGAGGAGGAGGGAGGAGTAGTGTGGAGGAGGAGGCGAGGAGGAGGGAGGAGGAAGAGGGAGGAGGAGGGAGAAGGAGGGAGGAGGAGAACGCAGGAGGAGAAGGGAGCAGGAGGAGGAGAGGGAGGAGGAGGGAGGAGGAGGAGGAGGAGAGAGTAGGAGGAGGGAGGAGGCGGAGGGAGAAGGAAGAGGGAGGAGGAAGAGGGAGAAGGAGGAGGGAGAAGGAGGAGAAGGAGGGGGAGGAGGGGAGGAGGAGGAGGGAGGAGGAGGAATGTGAAGGGAGGAGGAGGGAGGAGGGAGGAGGTAGAGGGAGGAGGAGGAGGAGGGAGGCGGAGAGAGGAGGAGGAGGGAGGAAGAGGGAGGAGGAGGAATGTGAAGGGAGGAGGAGGGAGGAGGTAGAGGGAGGAGGAGGGAGGAGGAGGAGGTAGAGGGAGGAGGAGGAGGGAGGAGGCGGAGAGGGAGGAGGGAGGAGGAGGAGGAGGAGGAGGAGGGAGGAGGAGTGATGAGGAGGAGGGAGGAGGAGAGAGGAGGAGGAGGGAGGAGGAGGAGGGAGGAGGAAGAGGGAGGAGGAGGAATGTGAAGGGAGGAGGAGGGAGGAGGTAGAGGGAGGAGGAGGGAGGAGGAGGAGTGAGGAGGAGGAGAGGGAGGAGGAGGAAGGAGGAGGGGAGGAGGAGGAGGAGGAGGAGGGAGGAAGAAGGAGGAGGAGGGAGAAGGAGGGATGAGGAGGAGGAGGGAGGAGGAGGAAGAGGGAGGAGGAGGAATGTGAAGGGAGGAGGAGGTAGAGGGAGGAGGAGGAGGGAGGAGGAGAAGGGAGGAGGAGGGATGAGGAGGAGGAAGAGGGAGGAGGAGGGAGGAGGTAGAGGGAGGAGGAGGAGGAGTGAGGAGGAGGAGAGGGAGGAGGAGGAAGGAGGAGGGGGAGGAGGGAGGAGGAGGGAGGAAGAAGGAGGAGGAGGGAGAAGGAGGGATGAGGAGGAGGAGGGAGGAGGAGGAAGAGGGAGGAGGAGGAATGTGAAGGGAGGAGGAGGGATAGGGAGGAGGGGAAGAGGAAGAGGGTAGGAGGAAGAGTGGAGAGGAGGAGGGAGGATGTAGAGGGAGGAGGAGGGAGGAAAAGGGAGGAGGGAGGAGGAGAGAGGAGGAGGAGGGAGGAGGGAGGAGGAGGAGGAAGAGGGAGGAGGAGGGAGGAGAAGGAAGGAGGAGGAAGAAGGAGGAGGAAGAGGGAGGAGGAGGATGGAGGAGGGAGAGGGAGGAAGAGGGAGGAGGAGGAAGGAGGAAGAGGGAGGAGGAGGATGGAGGAGGGAGAGGGAGGAGGGGAAGAGGAAGAGGGTAGGAGGAGGAGGGGAGAGGAGGAGAAGGAGGGAGGAGGAGAAGGAGGAGGAGGGAGGAGGAGGGGATAGGAGGAGGGAGGAGGCAGAGGGAGAAGAAGGAAGGAGGAGGAGGAAGGAGGGAGAGGAAGGAGGGAGAATGAGGAGGGGAGGAAGGAAAGGGAGGTGGAAGAGGAGGAGGAGGGAGGAGGAAAGAGGTAGGGGGAGGAGGAGGTAGAGGGAGGAGGAGGAGGAAGGAAAGGGAGGAGGAAGAGGAGGAGAAGGGAGGAGGAGGGTGGAGGGAGGAGGAGGAGGTAGAGGGAGGAGGAGGGAGGAGGTAGGAGGAGGAAGAGGGAAGAGGGAGAAGAAGGGAGAAGGAGGAGTGAGGATGATGAGGGAGAAGGAGGCAGGAGGAGGAGGAGGGAGGCAGGAGGAGGAGGAGGGATAAGGAGGGAGAGGGAGGAGGAGGGAAGATGAGGGAGGAGGGGGAGGAGGCGGAGGGAGTAGGAGGGAGGAGGATGGAGGAGGAGGGGAGAGGAAGAGGGAGAAGGAAGAGGGAGAAGGAGGAGGGAGTCGGGAGAGGGATGAGAGGGAGGAAGAAGAGGAGGAGGGTGGAGGGAGGAGGTAGAGGGAGGAGGAGGGAGGAGAAGAGAGGAGGAGAGAGTTCGCCATTCCGAATTCATACTCGTCTAGTTCTTCCCTTCTACACGACTGTAGATAACTTCCTTACACATAAAAAGATGAATTGTTATTGATATTGCCGTGGCATGGAGGAATATCAGCAGCAGAGTTGATCCAAAAAACCAAAGACTGAGATCTACGGAGAGCCATGAACGCCTACGCCAGCCGGCACGGCACTTGATGATGATGATTGCCGTGTGACGATTCTGTGTAGTCACGTCATTTTCTTCCCTTTCCCTAGCGTTTTGGTTCGGGGATTCTTTCATCATCATCATCATATATTTACGTACGTATTTTGGGAGGGGGAGGAGGGAGGAGGAGGAAGAAGAAAAAAAAACTATGACAGTTGACAGCTCTGGAATGAAAGGAAGGCGTGTAGAAAATTTCATCTCAATTGGATGGGCCGTTCGCGAACAAATGAAGGACATACATATTTACATACATACATATATACATATATACATACACTTTGTTTTATAGATATAGATGAGGAGGATTAGGGAGGAATAGGAGGGAGGAGGAGGGATTAGGAGGAGGAGGGAGGAGTAGTGTGGAGGAGGAGGCGAGGAGGAGGGAGGAGGAAGAGGGAGGAGGAAGAGGGAGGAGGAGGGAGAAGGAGGGAGGAGGAGAACGCAGGAGGAGAAGGGAGCAGGAGGAGGAGAGGGAGGAGGAGGGAGGAGAAGGGAGGAGGAGGAGAGAGTAGGAGGAGGGAGGAGGCGGAGGGAGAAGGAAGAGGGAGGAGGAAGAGGGAGAAGGAGGAGGGAGAAGGAGGAGAAGGAGGGGGAGGAGGGAGGAGGAGGAGGGAGGAGGAGGAATGTGAAGGGAGGAGGAGGAATGTGAAGGGAGGAGGAGGGAGGAGAGAGGAGGTAGAGGGAGGAGGAGGAATGTGAAGGGAGGAGGAGGTAGAGGGAGGAGGAGGGAGGAGGAGGTAGAGGGAGGAGGAGGAGGGAGGAGGCGGAGAGGGAGGAGGGGGAGGAGGGAGGAGGAGGAGAGAGGAGGAGTGATGAGGAGGAGGGAGGAGGAGAGAGGAGGAGGAGGGAGGAGGAGGAGGGAGGAGGAAGAGGGAGGAGGAGGAATGTGAAGGGAGGAGGAGGGAGGAGGTAGAGGGAGGAGGAGGGAGGAGGAGGAGTGAGGAGGAGGAGAGGGAGGAGGAGGAAGGAGGAGGGAGGAGGAGGAGGAGGGAGGAAGAAGGAGGAGGAGGGAGAAGGAGGGATGAGGAGGAGGAGGGAGGAGGAGGAAGAGGGAGGAGGAGGAATGTGAAGGGAGGAGGAGGTAGAGGGAGGAGGAGGGAGGTGGAGAAGGGAGGAGGAATGATAAGGAGGAGGAAGAGGGAGGAGGAGGGAGGAGGTAGAGGGAGGAGGAGGAGTGAGGAGGAGGAGAGGGAGGAACGAACGAACGAACGAACGAACAGACTTTATTTTCAAAGGGTAACAAATTGGGCACGCAGGCCCGTCTTACATTCGGCCCTTCCAATCACTCATCTTTCTTTCATGAACAGTGCATAGGAAAAAAACATTGTCACATGAATTTTGTAAACATAAACAATGCATATTACTATGTTATAAGACACATCCACCACCCACCCACACATCCCCCATTCACTCCAACTCCCCCACCCAACCACACACACATACAATACATTCTCCCACCCATCCACCACATCCCTACACATCTCCCCACCCACACACACCTCTCATCCACCACACATCCCATCCACCCACACCCCAAGCACACATACATTCAATAACCCACACATCCCCCACCTACACACATCTCCCCACCCACTCACATATCCTTTACCCGTCCCATTTCCCACCAACAATCACTCACCCAATATCCTCCTTCACCCACACACCTCCAACCACCCAACCAAACACACATTCCTCAGCCACACACACATCTCCCCGTCAACTCACATATTCCGCACCTACCCACACACAAATTCCGCACTCACCCACATAATCTCCCATCTCCCCCAGCCCACTCACTTATCCCGAGCCCACACCTACAAACATCCCCCACCATCTCCTAACCTGCACACACTCACCCACCCACATATCCTCTACCCACCCACACATCCTCTACCCACCCATCCCCCAACCAAACATCCCTTAACCACACACCCTTACTCATATACAATCACCCACCCACACATCCTCTACCCAACCACACATCCTCCACCCAACAACACATCATACATCCACCCATTCCCCCAGCCACACATCCCTTAACCACACACCCTTACCCATATACACACACATCCCCACCCACGCACAATCTCCCCACCCATACAAACATCCCTCACACACATCCCCACCCACCAACACATTCCCCATTCACAAACACACACCTCCCATCCACAACCCATACATTCATCCCCTCACACATCCCTAGACACACGTACTTATCCCTCAACCACTAACACACACACATCCCTTACCCACTCATCAACACATACATCTCCTATCTACCCACCCACACTCACACATCCCAACCACCCATCTAAGCAAACATCCCCCACCCTCACACACATCATTCACCCACCCACAAACCCAACCACACCTTCACCCACCCACACAAACATCATTTATCCACACCAGCTCCCCTCCCACACAATACCACACCCACACACATCCCAAAGACACATCCCTCACCCACACACACATCTATCCACACATCTCCTACCCATCCACACATCCCCCAACTACAGTCGCCCTCACTACCCACACATACATCCTCCATCCAGCCACACACACCCAGCCAGACATATCCCCCACCCACACAC